>JAOBRG010334086.1:1364-15321 GCA_027574985.1 Umimayanthus nakama
CCCTGGGGAGCAACCTGTAGAGCGCCCTGGGGTACCACCAGCAAGGGTCCCTGGGGAGCAACCTGTAGAGCGCCCTGGGGTACCACCAGCAAGGGTCCCTGGGGAGCAACCTGTAGAGCGCCCTGTGGTGTCACCTGCAGAAGTTCCTGGGGAACAACCTGTAGAGCTCCCTGGGTCACCACCTACCGTTCCAACTGAAGCAGGCAAGTACACTACACCGTTACCTCAACAGTATCACCCTGCTTTATATATTATTTGAAGTATTAGAAAATAATGGCAAAGGCATCCATTCATCAGTGGAAACAAGCCCGAAGCTGTACAGTGACCGTACAGCCGTAAATGTTATAATTTATATAAATTTTTAGTATATATTCGAAGGAAGGGAAGGAGATTCTAACACTTTCCCGGTTCCGTGGTCCATGGTGTAACGAAGTTTTGGTAACAACATGATTAAGTTAGTTGGTGAGCACTTTTAAGTATTAAAATACGAATAAGTGAGATTTTTCACTGAAGGTTATTATAAGTATAGAATAAAAATAGCTCAACTCGAATCCTCCAATATTAGTATTGCATCACTTGCACTCTCTGCAGCAAACTCCCGACATTTACTTAATGTGAAACCAAAGGATCAGAATTTCATTCTGCTAGGCCACTCACACATTCACTTTGCGGAATAAACATACAACTAGAGAACAAAAAAACTCGAAAAAAGAAAGAACAGGGACTCATTTTCAAAATCGGGACCTTGGCTCCCAACGGAATCAATTAACGATTATCATTCGCATAGTTTCAAACACATTTTGACGCTCGAAACGTCAGCCACACACCATATCCCACAAGCGAAAAAAATACCGTATTAACCCTTGTTAATCAAACCCGTATTCAGCTCAAAGGCCAACGCAGAAAAAAGGAAATTTTTATGAAAGCTAGTCTTCCAGAGTTAAGCTCGAATTAATTCTAGAAGAATTGCTGGTTGGAAGGTAGAAGTATCCCACACTCCCCGGGAAGAATACAAAATAACCAGTTGGAAAGTATATGGATAAACGTTCATTTTCTTTGTCGTCATAGGCCCTGAGGATTCCAAGTTCCAGCGAGACGGAGTCGATGCCCATAACAAATACAGGGCCCGCCATAACGCACAGCCACTGAAGCTTAATAGTGGCATGAGTCAGGACGCACTGAAATGGGCCAAGTACCTTGGAGACAATGATGAGTTTAAGCATGACGTAGGTATAAAGGATGGAGAAAACATTGCATATTCGTGTGGTAGTGGCCACAAAAATACAGGAGACCATGTGGCATTCAGATGGTAAGCGTTAACTAACGCCTTTTAGGGACGGGTTAAACGTCGATCTGAGGATACGTCGAACTAAGGTTGCACTTCAGGTCAACAAATATTAGTTGAGGTTACACATTTCCTAATTACCCTGGTTATAGCAGGCTTTAATTACTGTGTTAAACTGCTCTACCATGTTTGACCAACATTACCGGAGGCAAATTCATCGTGGTATATTTCCATAGAAACATCAAAATTAACAAAAGAATTTACCGCGACAAGTACCGAACTAGTGAGCAGGGTTTTTGAAATACCAAGGTACAATAACCAATCGCTTAAGGTTACCACTCCCCTCGAGCGGTGTTTTTAGTTTTCTGTAAGTAACTCCATTAATACCCATTGGACACCCACAAACCTCTATATCAATGGATTGCTTATAAAATTATCTGAGTGATGGTGAAAACATTTTTTTAAATTTTAGTTTGTAAACGAATGCGAGCACATCATAACTCAAACTGTTTATTCAATTTCAAGACGTCAACGCGTCTGTCAGTTTCAGTTTCATCCATTTTTAGTTTGTTTGTAAGATTTAGCACAATTTTACTCTAACTCCGTCCTGGCGACTTTTGATTCAAGTCGTATTTAATTTTCTTCAGGCATTTAAAGAAAAATCCCCATCTGCAGCGTACAAAACTGCACTGTTTGAGTCATAAAAAATAATTGGAGCGGAATTTCAAAATTCGCCAGGACGGTTTTCATTTTTGGCTATTATTTTATCAACTTGCGAAATTTGGCGGCATGACACTAAAAATTGAGGGAGCATTGATCCTTTACATATTCGTAGTTGGAGCTAAAACATGTCTCAAGAAATTCACACCTAAAGTAAACCGCGCGTCATACAGTTTTACTTCCGGTTAAATTTTCGTTCGTCATATCTCGCAAACTACTAGACTTATTGAGAAACAGTTTTTTTTACTAGAAGTTTCATGTATATTTAAAATCTGCGAAAATCTCAATTTCGAAGTTTTGATCCGTTCCAACATGAACGGTGACCTTAACATATTTTGAAAGATACGTGGAATCTGGTGCCCAAATTACATGAGTTTATCGAGTCATTTTACATAATTACTGGTTTATGTGTAAAATCCCAATATGAAGTCCACGCTGTAAAACTTACCAAGGTAATTCGCTTTCTCGGAGCATGTGTAACCCCAGCTATTAATTAAGCTCTACTTTTGAGTCACACGTCCACAGGTCTTTTCGTTCCTACTTCGTGCTACTTTACACCTGCATTTGATTAGAACGATTGCGTCTATCAAAATAACGAAAAGAATAACCTCAAAACATAACCCAAAGGAAATTGTAAGCTATGAGAAACTACTAGAATTTACCTACAGACAGCCATTTAACACTTTATAGATTATAACTTTTTTTTTTAAAAAAAAATTAGTTCAGATTTTTTCCTTAGCAAGTAGATACGTAGCTGATCAAGACCGTTGCTAACATTTTTAGTAATTTTCAAATCAGTTTGAGCGAACTCAGACGTCTTCATAAATTCCAAAGTATCGGCTAGTGTGTATTCGAGATTGATATGGGGTTTGTGTTGTCTTCTGACGTCATAACGTGCGATGTATTTTTACTGTGATTATTCGGTATAGAAACAGAGACAGTTCCGCCACTGTGTGACACCAACAAGTAATACTAATACTAATAATAATTATAACAGCAATAAATGTCTTTATTAAAAACACTCAAACAAACGTGTGGGTTTACAATAGTAGTTAAAATATAAAGTGTATGACCCCCCCCTCCTCCCCCCCCCCCTTCCTTATTCCATTATGAGTAGTACAAAGTGAACAATCTGGATCATACTTCCAGGTATAACGAGGTATGCGACCCAGGGCACAACTTCCGCGCGAACGAAATGGACCCTCTAACAAGACACTTCACACAAGTGGTATGGAAGGACACCAAAGAGCTGGGTATCGCTTACTATGACTACATTGACAAGAATAAAAGTCCGTGTAGGGTAACTGTGGCCAGGTATAGACCGAAAGGAAACTTCAAAGGGAGGTTTCTAGACAATGTTGATAGAGGCTCTTTCAACAAGCGAGCGCATTGCAAAACTGATGACTTGGAGATGTACCGTCAACTTGCTTGGGAACCTCGATAAAATGGGACTGTTTTACGATCAGTAAACTTGTTTCTTGCAACTTAGCTGTATGGGAAACACAAACTGCTTAGTTTTCTTCCCAATAGTAAACTATGGATCTCTTACAGAATACGGTTTGTGCAGAATCAAGAGTATATCATAAAGTAATCAAGTTTAACGAGTTCAAATGTAAATCTTAACAGCAATTAAGCTTAGGCATCGAGTCGTTCAGTACCAAACTAACACTACCTAAGGAAATAATAAAAAATGTAAAACTTACTAGTTTCGAGTTGAAAGATCCTGCCAATGAACTTCAGTGGATTTAAATATATTATAGCGGTTCTTAAGATCACTTGTCTGTGGATGTTGTAATTTATTACTGAGCGTAATAGTGCGTTGTATTAAACTTACTTGTATTGTAGCATCAAACGCAAATAGATAATTGGGTAAAATCAGTTTTGATTTTTTAAAAAAACAGTTAAAAGACCTTTGTGTACTACAAAACCCACATATCATTTTTGTACCAGGGTTCAGTATTTTGATTAAGGTATTCTTAAAACAAAACACCTGTTCTTTGAACTTCCATAATTTCGCGCATAATGTTTGTAAGAAGATCTTTTTAGCCAGTTTGAAGGAAACAAAACATATTTGTAGCAGTGATTGGTGTTCCGCAAAGCCTAAAGCAACTTCTCCTTTGCACTGAAATACTGAAACTGTGTGAAACTTTAAACCGAGATTAACCTTTAACATAATGATATTGTAGGGCAGCCTTTTGATATCAGAGCGTGTAGTGTTCTAAAAACGTTGACTTAATTTTTGTGACCTTTTTATCGCTAAGTGACTTCTCCTTGAAACCAAAAAGGCGACTGGCTAAGCTTCCAAACCACCTGCTCCTTTGCACACGTTCTTGGAGTTTGCTTTCTGTTCACAAAGTGAGTTCCTCTGAAATCAGAACAACGAAAGCGTTTTATAAACGACGCTAGGTAAGTGTTTCATTTCATTTTTTTCTGTTTCAGCCACTTTACCTTTTTGTATGACCGAATATTGTATTTTGTTTGAGGCAAAAACAGTTATGATTTGTGATTCATGTGATTTGCACCAAAAATACACCCTTGCTTAAAATAATTGACTCAGAAAGTTCAACAACATTTCCGCGGTTCTGAATTTCTGGAACCCTTTTAGGTTTAATGGAATAGTAACATCAAACTTAAAGTATTTTTCTTCATATGATAAATGGTTACTTAATGCTTATTCATACACTCAGATTGGCTAATTATAATGTACTGTGATATAGTAAATCCGTTTCCTGACATTAAATAATATCGATTAAATTCTTAAAGAATTCATCCCCCTTCTTTTAATGGTTAGTGGCTTGGAGTCTTCGTAACACTGCATACAGTTCGCTAAGAAAGTTGGTATAACTAAAATTTTTTATCACTAAAAGGGTTTTCTCTAAGCTTTAATGGATTTGTGTCGCTGGAAAGCGATAAATACAAAATGTGGTATGTGTGTGTGTGTGTGTGCGTTCACGCATGCGTCATAAACTATTCTTTTCAAGCATGATATAGTATTTTCTCCAAATTTAGAACTGACTACGAGAACATGTTTGACTACTTGTACGGACTCTTGGAGTTGGAAGTCGTAATGTGAACTACATTATCTTCAGCAATTCTCGTTGTGAGTGGGAGGATAACCAGGAGATTTGACCCGAAGACGATTTCCTGAACACCTGTTAATAATTTTGGTAGTAGAATAAGTTGTGCTGTTTGTCGAAGTCTTACTCGTCGTCAAATCTAACGGTTGCTATTGTTTAACTTGGATCAGCCAAACATTTTCTGTAGATGCTAAAAGCAGCAAAAACACAATTTCTAATTACCTTCTATTTAGATCTCTTGAGTCTTTAGACTTGCAACTTGCAGTACAGATTTCCCTTTACTCTGATTGTTCAGACGCACATTTTCACCGAGCTCCTTGGGGGGGAGGGTAGAACTAAAGTGCTTGTGGAACGTAACAAAAAAGCCATTAACGCTGCTCATGCTAAAATTGATGCGTTAATTAACTGGAATAAGATCAATTAAATTGTAATTGACAAGACTTGAAACTGGTTGACGACTGTCAGATGCGTTTTGAGAAGTGGGTCGTTCAAAATTTTGTGATGAGTTACACTAGTTTTCCTTAAATGTTCATATTAACTGAACATTTGCTGCTTTGATACAAGTCTGGAAAACGACGAGAGATTTTTTCAGCGCAGTTTTACAAATCATTATCTTGTCGGATTTAATGTGAAATCTGACTACGAATTTCAGAAGAAATTTCAGAGCCTATGGTATTTTTTACAGGTGCGAACGGTAGAGAAAGCACGTACGAGTAAAGAGGGAAGCAAAAGACATGAAACAGATCATGTGGAATCTTTTGCAAGCACAGTTCATTTTGGTAATTGTAACAGTCACGTCAGGAGGTAGGTTGATTGAGTTTTGCTTCTAAGTAATGAACTTTAATTCCAAGGAAAACTCGCGTGCATGCCGCGGGGCGGATTACCGGTGGAACAGGAACAGTTTCCGTCATAACAAACAAGCAGCTATTAACTGATTGTAAATCCCAAGGGGGTACGGATAAGGCGGCACAGGCAACGAGCGGACACTTTTTTCCTGTCTCGTCGATGAAAACTTTGACAAATTAGTGAGTCCGTTTGCCGGGCTGTTTGACACTCAACTACTACAAAGAATATAATCTGGATTAACTTGTGTTCAGGAAAAGCGCTTAAAAAGGGAGTTTGGAATAGGAATTTGCGAAGCTCCCTCGATTGGCACGAAAAAGATACACCATCAGTCCTCATTCAAATATGGGGTCAACCTTATGAACTACTTGGTTAAAATATAGTTACGTTGCTTTCAAAGTCCGAGCAGGGTGCTTAATAGAATCACTGTGATACCCTTCCAAACATTTACTGCAGTTTTTTACTTATTTCATTACCGGTTGAGTATATCTTCATGCTTGAGGTTTACAATTTGATACAAAGTTGTGAGGAACCCAAGGCTTATGGGGTTGCTGAAAACTTTCAATTACCGTAGGTACTTGTACTGTCGCACTTTGTAATAACCGAATAAATGCTCAACCTCGAAGAATCCGTCTCCCCATACGCTCCGATACACTCTAGCCCCCAATAGCTCAAACTGATTAAATTTTATTTCAAGAGATGAAACGACAAGATATGATATGATTGACAGATATCCAAGGGAAAACGAGTTTGCTTCAAGTAAGCGCAAAGTTCTAGTTACCGTTAGTAAACAAGTGACAGTAATAGTATGACGGAAATGCAAGGAAATTTGCTTTGGTCAGTTGGAACTATCAGGGGTTCGTAAAATCGAGAGCGTTTTTGGGAGATGTATCAATCGAGGTTGAGCACTTGCTCGATTCAGATCACATCAAAGTTGAACTACCTTACAAGTTTCAAAAGGCGACAATGGTTACTACAAACCTGCGAGAGCTATTTTTATTACAAAGTGGGATAACTTGTTATTACAAAGTGCGACAGCTGTCTTATAACAAAGTGTGACGGTAAACAAAATGCGACAGTATCGATCTTTGTTTGTCTTATCCATTTTCAAGCCCCTACTCCTGAAGACTTGCCCAAGACTGGCAAATTCAGCATTGATGACAGTGGAGTTGAGGGAGAAGGAACATTTACTATTGCGAACGGCACGGCAGAGGTTGGCATCCGGTTGGTCATCGGGAAAGAAAAAGGAAAAGGTGGGACTTCGACCAAGCAACGTTTTCTCGTGTTTTAACTTTGTTTCTTTAACAATCCAAGCTGTTTGACAGCTTGTAAGACAATGAACGTTGTTATTGACTCATTTTGAAAAAGCAGTACAAAAACCACTGTCTATATATAACCATATTTTACCAAGAGATTCCATTTTTTGTGCGTGGTTTTTAAAGCGGGTATACTGTCTAAAGAACTAAAGGAAAGTTAAGTATGGTTTTTATCATAAACTTTTCTATTTAAGGTAAATTATTTAACCGTTCAGCTCGTCCGAATTGCTTCAGTCGTCCGGATAATAATATGACTAACTATCAGAGCAACGAGAAGCATTCGTGATCTGACTGGCCATGGTAACTAATTATTTCTTACCCAAATCAAGGTGACATACGCTTTCTTTTACCGCACCATTACTCAGACTGATAATGTAATACTCGTTGCCAACTGCCAACGTCTTGTTAAGCTTTACTAACCAAAAATAACCACTATAGGAAAACATGAACAGGGGGGCCATAAACAACCATAAGTAGAGCATGCGCAGTCCCTGTGTTTTGGTCTTTCAGTTGAGGGCACGACTCAGTACCCTCCGGAACAACCACTGAACCGTGCACTTGCACTTAACAGTTTGCTGGAGATCTGAAATGCAATGAAATGCACTGTAACTGCATTCCTTACAAAAATTATAGGATTCTTAATGAGATGTGATTGACCGACACTTAGAATGGACGTAAAAGATAGAACCCATCCGGGGCGGTGGGTCTTAATGACGCTAGACCTCAATCAGTTGACTAGCTTGAAAGCATGTAATTTTGAGCCACAACCAATCGTAGAGTTACACACAGTTTTTAAAAGTATCCTACTAATGATCAGTTATTCTCTCGTTGTTTTAGCAACATAAAAACAACCGTCTATGCATTATTAACTTGCAAGTCATGGATTCAGTGAGTATCACTATAGGCAGTTTTCAAAAGATATTTTGAAATAAAACATAAATTCAGGTGATCATGAGATAAAGCTTATTTATTTTTTACAATTGCAGAGAGCACAGTCAACCCGCCAACTCCTAGTACTACGAACACTACTTCAAACGAAACCGCAGAGCAGCCATTACCCAGTAACTCAGTGAATCTTGAAAACAATCAGCAAAGTCTAAGAGTGGAGTCAAATGAAAGAGGGGATGGAGATGCAGTGGTATCGAATGGCCCTCTCGAGACCGAGGAGTCGAACTCTCGACCGTCAGGGCAGAGCCAGAGGTTGGAGTCGAATAGCCGACCAAGTGGTAGAAATGAACCAAATGACAGACTACCGGGGGGTACTGTGGAGTCAAATGGCCGAATGCCCATTGTTGGTCGACCATTTGGGAGCCACATGAGGATAGTTGCTGTGGATGACCAGCCGTCTTCTTATAAAGGGATACAGTTCAGTGACGAAGGTTTGTACTACTAAATTATTATAGTTTTAGTCGGTAGTTCCGTCAGTAAAGAAGGCTAGCATCAATGAAAGCCGACGGTGTGCTCTTTTTACCCCTTTACCCCCTCGTTAGATCTAAGAGTAATGGTAATGATAGTAATAATAACAAAACAAAAATGATATTAATGATAATGATAATAAAGTAAAGATTATAAAACAGAGAGGACATAACATGCTGGGTGGGATGACGTTTATGAATCATGATAAAGCGCGCAAGTCAGATCCAAAAGAAGGTATTTAGGACTGAGCACTGATCTTTATCCTAAGTTCTTTAAACTTGGCCACAGCAAAATACTCATAAAGCAGAGAGAAAACTCGGCCACTGCCTCGTTTCTCCTTTCTCTTGTTCCGTCGCGTCATAGCACGTTTCTAAAAATAGACAGAAATACGCGGTTAATGTGCTTTTGCGGTTTTAAATTAGAAAAACGCTTCCCAATCTCAAAGTTTCCTGGGTTTTTTCGCTCGCCAAAATAAAATCAGTTCCATTTGGTTTAAAGACACAACATCTGCTAACTGCTAATTATCTACTTTCAAACATTAAACAATGCAGAAGTAAAGTTTATGGACGAGGCTTTGGAGTCACATAACAAGTACCGAAAGATCCACAATGCACCAGCAATGTCGCTGAACCGTGAGATGAGCTTGGAGGCCACAAAGTTTGCGGAAAAACTCGCAAAAGAGAGTGCGCTAAAACATTCGCCAAAGGACACCCGTCCCGATCAAGCCGAAAGCCTTGCGATGGGATGCTCAACCGACGTTCCGCCACTTACAGCGTCTGCAGCGGTCAAGAAATGGTTTGTTTCCGAGTAGCGTATTCTTATTACCACTGCAACGTGCTCTGCTAAATTCATGCAAACTTTTAAATACGTAGTCAAGACCAGGGGCAAGAACAAAACTTAGTTTTAAAAGTTTGCAAATTGGTTAGTTAATCAAGTTGGAAAATATATTACAAATTACGTCACAAAATATATTACAAGTTGCAAGTTATGACAACGAAAATGCTTTCTTAAAAATGAAAGGTTTCCTACTAACTTACCTGCTTACTTAATCGCTAACTTAGTTACATATTTATTTACTTTCTTACTTACTTACTTATTTACTGATTGATTGAGTGAGTGAGTGAATGACTTACTAACTTAATTTCTTACTAACTTACTCACTTACTGTTTTACAGACTTACTGGCTAATTGACTGAACGGCGGACTGACTTACTTGCTGACTTACTTGCTAATTTACCTACTTACTTACTTACTTACTAACTTACTCGCTAACTTAATTGCTAACTTACTTTCACTTTCTAACTTAATCGCTAACTTTCTTAATTACGTACTTACTTACTCGCTAACATATTTGTTAACTTACTTACCTACTTACTTACTAATTAACTTACCTACCTGGCTGACTGACTTACTAACTTACTTACTTACCTACTTACTTACTTATTAACTTACCTACTTGGCTGACTGGCTGACTGACTTACTGACTTACTTACTTACTGATTTACTTGCTAACTAACTAACTTGCTTACTTACTTATTTACTTACTTACATACTTACTTACTCGCTAACATATCTGTTAACTTACTTACCTACTTACTTACTAATTAAATTAACTTACCTATCTGGCTGACTGACTTACTAACTTACTTACCTACGTACTTACTTATTAACTTACCTACCTGGCTGACTGACTTACTAACTTACTTACTTACCTACTTACTTACTTATTAACTTACCTAACTGGCTGACTGGCTGACTGACTTACTGACTTACTTACTTACCTACAAATTTACTGACTTACTGACTGACTGACTTACTATTTTACTTATTTACTTACTTACTAACTGATTTACTTGCTAACTAACTAACTTGCTTACTTACTTATTTACTTACTTACTTACTTACTTACTGACTGACTTACTTGCTAACTAACTAACTTGCTTACGTAACTTACTTACTCACTTATTTACTTACTGACTTACTTACTTACTAACTTACTGACTAACTAAATGAATGGCTCTGGCTGGCTGGCTGGCTAACTGGCTGACTTACTAACTTATTTACTTACTGACTGACTGACTTGCAGACTTACTGACTGACCTACTTACTTGCTAACTTACACAATTACTTACTCACTCATTCAGTCACTCACTCATTTACATGTACCAACCTTTTTAATGACTTACTAACTCACTTACTATTCGTCACATCAGGTATGATGAAGTCTGCAAATACAATTTTGCTAACGCAGCGTTTCAGAAACCTGCCGGCCATTTCTCCCAGTTGGTGTGGAAGCCCACTATGGAGTTGGGGGTTGGGAAAGCGGAAGGGTCCAAGTGGGGGATGAAGTGCACCTTCATTGTTGCTCGCTACCGAAGTAAAGGTAACATTCTACACCAATTGTAGGGGTAACAATTGATTCCCAAACTTCTGAACTGTTTAAAAAGCTTTGCCAATGCACAAACTCGCGCGCAATTAATAGCAGCGCTTGCTGCTCATTTATGAAGTCAGTTAAACTGTTCGTAGCTTCAAAAAAGTATAAGTTCTCGCGCTCGACCAATATGACCGTGGTATTTATTAATTTACCTGATTTAATTGAAAAACACTAAAGGTTTCACTGAATGTCTGTATAAAAGGACTAAACGTTTTAAAAGCTCTGAAAGTGACTACTTGAGTCAAAAACGTTCAGTCATTTTATATAGACATTCATAAAAAAAAACTTTTAGTATTTTTCAATAATTTTCACAAGCAAATTATGAACCTTACTTAATTGTTTATTCATTTGCTTACCATAAGGTTTTTTACAGTTTTTGAGATGGCGAGGAAGCTTAAAGTGAAACTGTAAGGTTTGCATCGGTTTAGGCTTCCCGCTCTCTAGACTAATTAGCAATTATTCTACGAGACCGCACTGAACATTTGCTGCTAAATAAAAGATGAGCACGGAGCGCAAATCTGTTAAAACCAGCTAATATTCAGAAGGTCGAGTAGAATAAATGTTTTATTAAATACAGTTGTACTAAATACAACAACAAATTTTTTTCACCGGCAATTATTTGTTTGAAAATAAATTGTATCTGAAGAAGCCGCCAACTCAAAAATAGCTTCCGTTCCTTTTGAATCAAATGTCACATGACAGCCTCACAAACATGCGTTTTCCATATATGGTCAATCAATATAATATGAGCTGATAACCGGTGACCACCGAACCAATCAAATTGCTTGATATCGAAAATCATTGGACTATATTTATTAATTTGTTATATTTCTTGGTATCGGTTTAGGATAACCATTTACACCTACCAAAAGATTAAGTTGTCTTAAAAAGGCTAACTTACTTGTCGCTAGTCTAGATACACTTGTGATCACCATTGTTGTTTCTATTCTTGTTCTCATTCTTGTTACTATTATTACCATCATTAAAGGTAATGTTGATACTGGAAACAATGAGTTTGCCAAGAATGTTGATAAAGGATCCTTTGACCCCGCCTACTGCAACGCGATTGACAACGGTGAAGCCAATGATAGCAAACCACCCACCCCTTCCCCCGCAGTTACAGTGGGAGAGATTAAGAACTATCCTGAGTACACCGGTTACAATGACGGGTTTTATGGCTATGGCGGACATGCGCAGTTCAGAGGAAAGATCCCTCGCCCAGTAAAAAGCTCTCACAAAAAGGCGACTCGGCGGGGAAATACCGGAGAAAATCACGGACCATCCAAGAAGGGGCGAAATCAAAAACGCGCACGTGTTGAGGTGTTATAATGACAATTACATTTTCGAATGTTTCGCATTAATTTCACTTTTCATAGTATTATAATTGTAAGTATTGGTATTTGATGAATAAATCGGAACTTCAATAGCCAATTTTTTATTATTTACAGTTGAATTTCAGTTCCTAAAGATCTCTTAGACTAGCCGTAGTTGATAGAACCAATTAGGTGGCTGATCATGAGCAGTTTAAAAAATCAAAAGAAGTGTGCTTCGTCTTTGGTTTAACGAACCGAGTTTTGCTCTGCACACTGATGGGTTCAATGTTATTTTACTGGTTAATTGTTTCTATGCATTTGAATACCTTGTGTTTGGTGCAGGTTTAGGGCTAACAAACAAAGTAGACAGAAAACGAGAACCTACAACAAAAAAATGGCTGTTCGTTCTACAACTATGTATGAGCCAGCCATATAAGCAGAAGTCCGAGTGTAAAATCTTATTAGAAGAATGGTGACTGTCCTCGCTGGTGTTGTCATGTTAAAACTGTCTAGATGCCGGGATAAGGGGAGCGGGGAGTAAAAATTTCGCGTGTTTATCTGGGCAACATTGTACCATCAACCGGGACTTGAAAACCCATGGTGCTCGTTGTTTCAGCTGTGCTGTATTGCTCTTCTTTCATGGAACCCAACTCCTTCTGATATTTGTAACTTAAGATGTGTTTCTTCTGTTGAACGGAAACATAAAACTTTGCTTTTCCGTAAAGCTTTTAGTTATTAATCTGAGTCTTATCATTTTACATTGCTGTATTTCAGAATTTAAACTGGTAATTTGTTTTTTGACTAGCTAATTTCTTTTATTAAATGTTTTACGTTTTCTGTGCGTCTTTTCAGCTGTCTACAAAGAGCGCTATACAAGTTCAATCCATTATTATTATTACTGTCACCATCATCGTTCTCTTTGTCATTCTCATTAACTATTATTACTATTTTGTTTAGAAGACATGTTTGATTCTCAGTTGACAGCTTCAGATGCATTTTTGCCAAATGTTTTTGTTAACTTTTGCAAAACATTCTCGTACAAAAAAATGACTAGCTTGCTCCTTCATTATAAAATCGGTGTCAAAACGACAGACCTACAAAATATCAAAAACAATAATTGATACAAAAAACTGGTGGTTCTTGTGATATTTTAACACTGTATCTCACGCACATGTTTTGCACAAAGCAACTTGCTCTTTGAGAAACAAACGACAGGGACACAAGCGGATAACTTCAGGAGCTGACGCGCGACAGTTAAATAGAATAGAGTGTTGTTGCAATAAGCATTTTGCCTCTGCCTTGCTGTAGGCTGGAGCGACGAGCGTCTCCTTCGTTTCCACTGACCCACACGAAATGCCATTCCTGTTTGGATTAAAGTTCAAGAAGTAAATGCTTTGTGTTTTCGACCATGTTATGCGACACAATTGAGCAAGCCATGCGTTATTAGTTTGACTCTATTTAGACTCGGTTTTCCCAGAAATCAGGAACCGCAGAGTAGGGAAGGGAAGGGAGGGGGGGGGAGGGGGGCACGTGCTCTCCCTAGTATTTTCAAA
>JAOBRG010334308.1:0-15321 GCA_027574985.1 Umimayanthus nakama
TTTTGAATTGCAATATTTTTTTCCTTGGGAATATGATGCAGGATATTTTTTTTCGTTCACCAGTTGCTACAGGATATTTTTTTACGAGAACTTGGCTTGCAGGATTTTTTTTTCGAAAAAGCCCACCCCTCCCCCTCAAAGATCAAATGGTTCATCCCTAATATATAATTTGGGCCTTGTTCTTATAAATATAAAACTGTTCTTGCTTGGGCTGCCTGTGTGAATCTAGACCAACGTGACTTGGCCAAGCGCCAGTGTATTACGATTTAAGCCAATCAGAGCACTCGAACCTAGGTTCCAAGTAGCTGTTTGTTCACACAGCACGTGTTCAGTAACGTGTCAAGCACAAACCGGAAAAGAGTCGGTTGAAACTTACACGTGAAAGGCCACGTGAATTTTGCAAACAGTATCATTTGACCAATCAAAAGCCGTCGTGGTTTGAGGTAAGTGTTTTCCCTGAGCATCAAAACAACTGCAGCATCGTGAGTTCCGATGACAATAAACAACTAATTACGCGAATCACCGCCGCACATGCGGTGTAATCGATGCAGCACAACTGCTGCTTACGACAAAACTGGTGTGTAGGCTGTAGATACGAGAACGTGAAGCGAGAATTGTACGGCATTTAATAACTGTGACTTGTGGACTACTACTGCCGAGTCTGAGGTAGGGTCAAGGGATGCCTTCAATTTTTTAGCTGGAAACCTGTTTATAGGGGTTTTTAGCGGCTAATAGCGGCCAATCCAGGTTCTGATGTTGTTACGCGTTGTGCATGTGTTGGTTAAAACATCGATTGCCATCAATGTGGGTCGTTTCTTTTAAAAAGACATACTACAAGCTACCGAATTGCCTTTTATATCTACCCTATCAATCATTCAATGCTATTGTCTCGTTTATTTTGTTTTACATTTTTCAAGTCATATTTGTTTGAGTAGCAAATCGGAACCCCTCAGCTAGCTTGCATATTTCCATAAATATCGATCGACGTTCCAACTTGTGAATTTTATTGCTGCTTCTTTGTTTCTTGAATTCATGCCATCCTATGTATTCGATCCTTTCTTGACTTGAATTGTATGTTACTACCCATTTTTAAATCTCAACATTCGCTGCTGTTGTTTGTGATCTTGGAAATCATAGACCTGTGACCTCACCCCCTTTCTTGAAAGGGGGCGGATGAATTATGCGAGGCCTGTACAAACTCGGACGCTATCAGCCTTTGTTTTATTTTACCATAGTTAATTTCGTGGTGCCTTGCCATGGGCACAGTTTGTTTCAAAATACTCATATAGTTGAGACAGCTACATGGTCAAAATGCAATCCCAAAATCAACTCTTTGGCTTTCAAATCGAAATCGTATGGTGAAGTACCCTGGTGCGAAGAGGTCCGCACCCCTACGTTTGTCTTGGCAAACCGTTACAAGTCAACAGATTTTTTTAACAGAAAAGACTCGTCTAATTTTCTAGACGTCTGAGGGCAGATCAAGGATTTCCCAAGTTAGTCGAATCACCACAGATTCTACACTGCCCATGTTACTTTTTGCAATACCTTATGATAATTTTAGTTTGTTACACCTTCTTTCTACAGCAAGCAACACCTTTCTCAATGCAGCAATGAGTTCCAGTTTCAGCTTGCGAGACTACATGGACCTTGATGAATTTCTCAATGCCAGTGAATTGCCGTTGGCTCTCACCCATGAGGAGAAAAGCCTTGTGGATTTCTCAAGAGGCAGAGCTTACGAGACAAAAGACAACGAGCTTGAAGAGCTTGACAAAGTGTCTGAAATATTGGACAACAGTTCTCAGCTTGGTGAAAATGTACTAGCAAGAAATGCTTCTTCTTGTGGGACATCTTACTTGTGTACTTTACACAATTCACCTGGGGACCCAGTGCAATTGCCAGGTGTGTTAAGTATAATTTCTGACTGCAATAACTCCACTGAATCAAAACTGGATTCTAATGAAATGCAAAAAGGAAAAAAGTCTGATGCTCCAAAACTGCATGCACTGACCTTGCAATCTTCAAACATACTGACGCAAGGGCAATCTCCAGTTTCACCACTGTCAACCTGTAACAGTTTGGAGACTGACGAAGGGCAGGGAGAAAGTATTGATAGTGACGATGGGCAAGTGTTACAAAGCAGTGCACAAGGCTCAAATTATAGTAAGGATCCCAAAGAAAGCAATTTACACAAAGACAGTTCTTTCAATGAAAATTCTTTAAATTTAAAAGGAAAGGGAAAAACAAAAGTTGCTGTGTCAAGAAGAAGCAACTCTAAAACATCTAAGAGGGAGAAGGCAACTTTAACAAAAAAGCAGAAGCCTGTTTTGCAGGCAGATTTACAATCACTTAACTATAACCCAACCCCAGTTACCAGAAAGGGAAAGCGGAAAACGATTCCTGAGGAGTGTAAGGATGCCAAGTACTGGGAGCGACGAGAGAGAAATAATGTTGCTGCTAAGAGATCAAGAGACATGAGAAGGGAGAAGGAGAGTTGTATCAAGGAAAGAGTTGTTGAACTTGAGCAGGAGAACAGTAAGTTGAGGGAAAGAGTACAAGAACTTACAAAAAAACTGGCTCTTTCAGAGCAAAAACTGAAAGGAAAAGAAAGAAAAGCATCCACATGAATTATTAGAAGTACCTAGTTGATGTCTTTGATCTTGACATACATTTAAATCATAAGTATGCTTTAGGTTATCCTAACTCTAGGGTAAGTTGACAGGTTACGTTATGTTGATACACCAGATTGTCTAAGACCCGTTGGCTGGTATATGGATGAAATTATCTAAATGGATTGAGAAATAAAATTTAATTATCCTTTATGAGCCAAGTCAATTTAATCGTTCTGTGCTGGAACTCAGAATTTTCAGGAGATTCAGAGCAATCAACTTTCACCTGTCTAGTCATCTGAGACGAGTTACTCTAGCTGTGACAACCAATTTTGCTGAATCACTTGTCCGCATGGAAAAAAAGAATTGATGCATCCTTTAATCTGAGTTTGTAGGGAAATAACCACAGCTAAAATGGCTGCTTTGAAAGTCGTTGTCATTTGGTGTTTGTGCCTTTGCAAGGTAAATACAATACTGTGACATGATATTTACAAAAGTTTAAGCAAATATGTGTACAAGTATTTTCTTTGGACAAATGAAAATTGCTAATGGAAGAGCAAAACTTTAGAGCTTACTCCTCAAATGGGTGTGTGAAGAAAGAAAAAAAAGTTGATTGCCCCGAGGTACCAGTTGAACAATGCTAGATAACAAGCAAATAGATCTTCATAAAAATATGCAAGTGTCAAATACTTATACTGCACAATAATAATATCACAATGTTCACCATACACGTACTCAAAAACAAACTTTGTTTGAAAACATCGGGGAAACACTTACTAACAATTTATTTCAATTCCCACAGAACATACTAATAATTAAGACAAATCTTAATCTTTACTTGGTAGAGATTTAAGAGTTATTCCAAGGCAACAAATTTAAAATAGGTAGACAAGTGGTTCTTTTACCAGTTTCAAAAATCCCCATGGCATACCATCCAATAACCAAACAGCTGGCCTTTTTTGTTTTATAATGAAAATGGTTTGATGTGTGAGTTTTAAATACATACCTCTTATTAGCCGAGTGCAAGGTCCGTACGGCAAGTTATTGACCGAGTTTTTTCCTTCTCTTTATGGCCCAAGTGGAAGCGCGCGGGCCATGAAAACAAGGAAGGAAAAAACAAGGATCCATAACTTGCCATACGGACCGAACAAACGAGGCTAATAAGATGTTTATTATATGACTTTGTTGGTTATTCCGCTTTTGAAAAGTTGATCGAAAGCTAGCGGTCCGTACGGCAGCTTACGGACCTGGAATTGACCAATCACAGCACGCGAAATCAGTCAGCCATATAATAATAGTAAGTATTAAATTTAAAAACACAACGCTGTTCATTTCCTTGGGTAACACAAACTTTAATTCACTGCTTTCTTCCTTTGTATGAGTGTAATTAAACTATAAAATAATATACATTGTGTTTAAGAAAAACGGAATAAATATAAAATACAACTGCAGTGGATAATTAGATTAAACTAATTGTCAGTGACAGTTATTATGTTAATACTAGTTCAAAAAATAATCGTACTCCGATTTTCAGAAAGTGTTTGAACTAATCTGCAAAGTTCTGGGTGATGAGGATACAAACACAGGACTGTGATTGAGGTGTGGGTTTTACAAAACCAAAAATGGAAAAAACATTTATTTAATAGTAAGATTTCTTTGAAGTATGACACCCAGGGCCCAAGTTAATATTAAACATATTTGAATTTACAATGTACAAGATTTGAAAGTATGTGCAGGCTATACCAAGGTGCTGAGCTAGCAAATTTGGGGCAGTTATCCTTCTCCAAGAAAATTTTTACTAATAAAATTAATTAGTCAAAAACACATACCCCAAAGAAAATATCTACATGTATCTCAAGTCTGTTCAAATCCCAAAGGTCTTTTTATAGGTTCATTAGGTTTCTGATTAGATACTGATCAATGGAAATTTACAATCCGAAGAAATTTTAAGTTCATTCACTCTCTGGGATCTGAATCTAATAAGTTAAAATATTTCTTTACAAATTAAAACAGATTCCACAGTCTTCAAATCAACTTGCAAAATACATGACTTTGTACAGTAATTGAAGAGCTCAGTGCAAAAACAGTCTAAGTGACGATTTTGGACCACCCTTCACAAAACTTTAAAATTATCTATCTTCACAGCATGCAAAATAAGTCAACCATATAATAAAAACTCTTAATATGGAACATACTTTCTCAGAAAATGAAGAATATACTGTAAACAGGCAAACTATTTTTCTGTTTTGAGTTTTTTTTCTAAAATAATTTTCAATAGGTCTTGGAATAATATTTTGAGACATGGCTTATTATACCACTTTCAGCTGCATGTAAGTTCAACCAAACATATCAATAGCTATGAACATTAACCATTACATTATTTTAAACAAAGAAAATGTAGTTTCATGCAAAGTTCTGAAAAACAATTATATATTATGTACACACATTGGAAACCCAAAGGAATAGAGCATAATTTTGAACAAAAAATTCAAAAGCTAGTAATGGAAAGCAATCATCTTGGGTCATTCATGGATTTCTGGTTCACTAAAGTTTAAGCACTAAATACGGTTTAAAATATTAATTTGCAAACTTTCAACAGCTTACCAAAATATTTAGGTATCATTTTTGTTATTACAACCAAGGGACTGGTCATTAAATATGATGGTAGGGTGAGGGGGGCTATTATTTTCACAAAATCTTCTGAGGACTCTGATAGAACCGTTGAGGTATAGGGAGAAAGAAGCGAGAATCACTAGTAAATGAGTTAGCTATAACTGCAGCACTTAATGCTGGAAACATTTGACTTGAAATCCTTTTTTTCAAAGATTTATAATTGTTTAATTTGAAATTTAGCTTTCTTTATTAATATGTTACTTAAACTATAAAACTCCAAGCCAAAGCATCAAATAAACAGATATTTACACACTTCAAAAAAAGGTTTAAGAAACAATATGGAGTGACAACATGTCTTACAGACTTCAAAATAATTTATACTTTATATGGAAAAGTAGCAACTAAAAGAATTAAATAATGTGCTTTCCAGAAAGTTGCAACTGAATGTGAAGACCCTTCAAATACCTGCTATTCTTTTGAAATCGGAAATGCGGTCACTTCCACTATTGATTTGCACCGTGCCCCCATCCCCGCTGCCACAGACCAAATACTTTTATTAGCTACACCCCTTTTAAAAATCCACTGTAAGGTGAAGTACAATCATGCATTGCACTTTGCACTAAAATCTAAAGGGGTACTCCAGTGGCCAAAGTCACTTTTCGGAAATAAATTAATAATGAAAAATTGGCTGAGAAAAATGAGTATGCCACTCACTTTGTCAAAAGAAGTTTAGAAATGTGCAAAAATAAGCAAAAACTGACTGAGTGTTCCAGAAGATTTCCAACAAAAAAGTTCTATCAACTGGTGGGGTAGAAATATTCCACCAGTGACATAATCGTCTAAAAAAAATTTTGCTTCCAGTTGGAGTTTCTCAAGCAGCTGTGAACGGTGGAAAACTTGGAAGAATCTATCTGCTGATGTAAACTTGTGCTTCGCGGTCAGCCAATTTTGGTATATGTGTTTATTAAATGATCAAGGAGTTGAAGTCAAACCGTAATATATGTTCAAACCAGCTGCTGGTCTAGTCAAGTCAGCTACTAGAAAGTTAGAACTGTTTATGGTCAGTCCTGTCTCTGCAAGGACAATTGAATCAGCCATGGAGTTCCTTCGAGCTGGAAGGTGATAGATGCTTGTTTACCTGTTCTGAATCAATATGTCAATGTGGAATGTAACCAGTTAATTTTTATGGTTAAAACTGGAAACAATACTTTTTATCTTGATTTAGCCAAACTGAAGAAGAGTGATCAGTGACTGCAGTCCATGCAGAACTAATATATGAAGAAGATCAAACAACTTCAAGGAAAGAACTCTTAAAACTGAGTTATGGGTCTTTCCAATCAGTATGTTTCATTGTCTGCATTCTTCAAACTACTATACAAAACTCTGCTGTAACTGCAAGCTGTAACTTTATTTATAGAAAGTAAAAATAAACACATCCTTGCTTTGACATTTACAGATTGCGGTAGTGTATTGAAAGTTAAAAAACTTGCAAAGTATATCCTTTTAATATTTTAGTATGATAAACACTGAAATTTTTTTTTCCGATAAAAGTAGTAGATCGAGTAGTATAAACTCTAGTATTGTTTTATTTTTGCTGGTTTGACAGACTTCTAAAACATTCACTGACCCAGGTTTTGTTTTTAAAATTTCTCAACACAAAAGTCAAATGTAAAGATACAAAATGGGGTTTTGCTGTTCACCAAAGCAAACTGGAGTCCTTCTGGATGGTTTAAGGTTTATAATAGTTAAATTAGAAATTGTTAAAAGAGCAAAGTCAACAATTTGCAACAAGTATGTATTTTTGCCTACACATTTAACAAACTTCACGCAAGGATGTTTGTGTGAAGTGATTTCTTTGAGTTGAACTGAGTGCCTACATGCTGCAAAGATGACTTGAACTTACTCGAAGTCTGAACTATTATAATGATTTTCAATTTCTGTCCTGCATGTCTCCTTAAAGTTTGAAGTTACATATTATGGATCTGTCAAAATAATCTTTGAAACTAAAATTAATTGCAGCTTTGCTCTTAGCTAACCAAAAAGCACCACCTTGTAAAACAACAAAACATGAGCAACAACTTCTCAGGCAGAATTACTTCCGCTCGTGCCATCATCAGCTGTTGTCTTGGCAAGTACCAAAATCTGAACGATTTCTGAGCAGTTTCCGAGTGCTTCCAAAGACATTTAAAATCACGTTTTGCTCATTTTTCCATGTTTCCAAACATTTTTGAACAAAAAGAGTGACAAAATTGTTTTTCTCAGCCAATTTTATGTTAGTTTCTGAACAGTGACTTTGGGCACTGGAGTGGAGATTTATGATTAAATAAGTATTCTATTGTCATTATAAACACATTCAATTGAAGTCTCAGATTGCTGGCACAGTGACAACGCAAGCTGCTGCACGTCCAGAGTTCAGAGAAGCCACCTCCTCCCATTCATTCTTTTGTGGATCGTAGGACTCAACTGCACTTAAATATTTGATGCCGTCATACCCACCCACCGCATACAGCTTGTCGCCTAGACAAGACACACCCACTGCATCTCGACAGTTGATCATTGGTGCGATCATGGTCCACTGGTCAGTATTGGGGTCATATCGTTCAACTGAGTCGAACTGTTTGGAACAATCTTGACTTGCAGGTGCGTCATGACCTCCCATTGCATACACAAAATTCCCAAGGGCAGCGAGTCCAACACCTGATATGACCAAGAAGAGGATTTGAAACTTGAGAAAGCCATTTATTCCGCCATATAGCAAACATTTTGATTTTAGGAGCTTAAAAACTCTATAAGCCTGGAAATCAATTCCACTACCTGTAACTGTATAGTCGAGATTAGATGCTACAACTAACTTTAGTTAGCACATCAAAATGTATTGCATGGGATTTTTTCCTCAATTTAAAATTAAAAATGAACAAATTCATCCCTGAATGAATGTTTATCCTGAATTTCTTGAACTCAGTAATACTATTAATTAAACTTAACATAAATTTATAAAATTTTACAGCATTTGGTGTTGTCTTTAGACAGCACGGAAGAGTTAATAGTCAAAAAGTTGTCTGTTGGACATTCTTGAAAGTCTTCAATAAGACAAAACTCAGACAAGTCAGCATGTCATAACTAGTCAACAATCTCATCTCAGTGTGTGTTTCACTTTTAAATCGTTGAACAACTATATGCCTATCAATAATGAGCCCATCTTGCCCATGCATCTGTGATCCTGAATTGAAAGCAAGGCTTAAACATCTAAACTCAACTGGATACCATGAAATTGAAAACTTCAAAATTAATTTATCTGCAGTTGGTAACAGCTTTGCTGAGATAAGTAACTATTATTATAATTAATAAGCACATCATTCATTATTATTATTATAATTAATAAGCACATCATTCATTCATCATTCATTCATTTAGTAATGTTTACTCAGATTTTTTTCAACCCCAAGATGGCAAAAGTGTGGAAAGGTTCATTCCTGACCATTAACTGTGCATAAAATTTGGCCTCACCTCCTCTTCTCTTCAGCATTGGACAAACAACTGTCCACTTGTTGGTATGTGGGTCATAACATTCTACGGAACTTAGACAGACAGATCCATCCCTGCCGCCAACAGCGTACAGCTTGTTATTAAGAACTGCTACCCCAACAGTACTGCGAGGGGTACTCATTGGAGCAAGAAAACTCCACTGCCTGGTCTCAGGGTCATACCTGTATTCAATACAGCACAAATCTCATTAGCTGTCACAGGACACTTCCTAAGTAATAAAGTTTAAACTGTTTTCTTACATCCAAATAATCTTCCCAACTGTTGAGTGTTCCAAAATTATACCAACCTTTATATAATAAAATTTGCCTCAATTTAGACTTTGTTATTTAAATTCTTTAGGTATTTTGTTTATTTAAATAAGTTCTTTTAAATGATCACCAGTACATGCTTTTGTATCATGTTGGGTGACTTCTTGGGAGCCCAGTAAAATGTGAAAAAGACCCTCAAGTGGCAAACTTTTATCCTTACTTGAATACACTAGAAATAATTTATTTTGGATGCATTTTCCTTTGGTCAATTTAGAAAATGTTGTTGAAAATTATCAGTTATTGCTTTGAAATTCTGAACACAATTGTTCATGGCTGAACATGAAGATCAGGGAATTATTTGAAGTCGATGGGGTCCTTAGGTTGGTTCCCCAAGTTCAAACTTTCTTGCATTCAAGGGAGACCACAGATCTGAAATATCCCACTGCTTGCTCAGTGTGCCCACAGCAATTACTTGTTATAAAAAAAATTTTTGATTATTTTCTGTTTAACACTCAATTAATCAACATATGTTCTGCAATGCACACAAAATAATTATTACAGATCTTGTTTCAATGTCTCACACTTCTTTGTTGAGGATTTCTTTTCAAGGATAGAAGTCACTAAATCCAACTCTTTTTAAATTTAGAACTTTTAAAAAAACAAAGTGTACCCATCCAAACAAGCCCCTCTTCAAAAAAAGACTCTTTAAAAGTGAACTATTTCGTACAGATAATATATGGTAAAATTTTGTACATTTAACAAAGTGCACAAACAAAATGCCACAAACCTTTCCACAGTGTTGAGATAAGACCATCCATCATGTCCCCCAATAGCATACAGCGGGCCATGCAACACTGCCACACCCACTCCATGACGATGAGTGTTCATTGGTGGAATCACTGTCCATTGCTTTGTTCTTGGGTTGTAGCAATCAACTGTGTTCAGTGTTCGTAGTCCATCTCTCCCACCCACAACGTAGAGATGGTTCTTAAGAACAGCAACACCAAACTGTAGTCGCCTCGAGCTCATAGGTCCTACGGGAGTCCACTGATTGGTTCGCATGTCATATTGTTCAATACTAATGGCATCTTTCGACATGTTCATGCCTGCATGAATTAAAGACAATTTTTTATTTTCTAACTTGCCACCTACAAAAAGAAAGACCATAAATAAATTTTGTCAGTAAATTCACAATCTTAAGGGAACCTCTGTAAAAGATTTAGCGGTCAGCATAACTCCAATTTAATTAGAAGCTTCCAAACATAATCCTGCAATTTTCTCAAACTCGTAATGCAACCTTGGAAATACACAAAAACAACAATCCATTTTTTATTCCAAAACTATTCTACTTGATTTGCTGCCACTGTATTCTAGCTGCATTTCACTTTCAATCTAAATTGACTTTTTTCAACAGAAGTTGAAAAAAACACTTTTACAAGATGGAGCATGGTTAGAGACACAAACTTACAGTACTTTAATTTATGTTTTTTTAATATGTTTCCATTAATTTTTTTTACTAAAACCTAAATGTTTCTACTTGACTTGTTTGTGAATATTTCTGCATTATAATTCATGTCTAAGTCACAAAAAGTTTCTTAGCAATGTGTGCTTATAGCGAAAATGAAGTTCTGTCTCCCTTTTCTATGACTTTTTTGTTATCTGACTGTAAAACATGTAATAAATTGTTATATACGAGTGAAGAGAATCTGTCTCCTCATGAGCTAGACAATTGAGATTGTCTTTGCTTCTGCTACCTTGACAAGACTAAAAAATGTTGTTCACAGACTGTGAAACATGCCTAAAAAAGAAGCCACCTTTAGAACTTTTCTATTTCAGATGATTTCTGTGAAAAAGCAATTCTTACTTGACGTAGAAATTCAGTAAGGAGTCCATGCAATTCAAAATAAACCTGTCAAGAGATGAAAATAACTTTTGCATACACAAAAAGGAATTTGTCAAGCATTATTATCGACCAACGAGTGCCCCAGACTGGTTTTCAATCATAATTCCATAAATAGTGCAGTGGAACTGTCATACATTTTCAGTGTTCCTGATAGAATTCTTTCCGGTTTTATGACTTTCCATGAGCATCTTTTACAAAACAACCTGGAAGCTGGTGGAATTTGGCCAGCTACTTCTACGGCCTATTTCAAACCCCGTGCTACAGTCGTGCCGAGCTAGCTCGACTGTAGCACGGCTCGACTTGGTTTCAAACACCGAATTTGAGTCAAACTAAGGTCGGACTTGATGTAACCTCGTTTCCAGAAAATCAAAACTGGTTTGAGCCTGTTCGTAGTTCATTTATAATTTTTGCAACACATTCAGCACGACTTTGGTGCAACTTAAGCACGGCATCTGAAATGAACCCGAGCTAGAGTCATGTAGCACGGGTGAGCTTGCCATGCTACATGACTCTGGCGCAAGTTGCTTTTAGATGCTGTGCTGAAGTCGTGCCACAGTTGAATTTGCCAAGTTGGGATGAGTTTGCAAGACTGTAGCACAGCGATTGAAACGGGCCTAAGTTCCTCTGTCAGCTACCTTTTATCTCAGAGTCAAATCACAAATTTATCTTCAAAACCAACTTCAAAATACTACATTAATTTATATTTAAGGAGACACAGCCACTTTAACCTTAAACTTGCAACATTCACTCTGATTCAAAATAACAAAGAAAGAAGTCTTGTTTTAACAGGTTGTTTGCTTTCTGTTGCAAAAATGAGCTCTTTTCTTTTTTCAGCAGTAATCAAATTGCACGCACACAGTTTCAAGACCAAATTAGATGAGTAATAGAAGGGCAGAGAATCCAAATCAAACTGTGATTATTCATTAATTAGTTTTCATTTTGCACACTCAGGAAGGTCAAATCTTGTTAACTGGGATCAAAATTCTGTTTGCCTTAGGTTTGTGACTTTATTTGGCTTAAATATTGTATTTTCCCCAGGCAATTCGCTGAAGAGCAATAAATTCCAAACTTTCCCGAAGAGCTGTCCCAGACTGAATTTTGTTGACAGATTACTACTTTTTGTGAGGCAGCTACCTACTTTTAAAAACAGTTTGAAGGTTCTGTCAAGGTTTGCTGTAGATAAATCCAGTGCTATATGTGAATTCACTGTGACCAGCTACTATATATTATACACTTGCAGCTGAACACAATCAAAATAATTATAAATGAAATTAATATTATTATGCAATACACATTAAACTTAAATTTAAATTACAATTTTCAAAACTTTAATAATGCCTGACCTCCTGATCAAGGATAGTCTGTCTAAATATTGTCTGTTGAAGCATTTCAGGCTTAAACTTTTCATAGAGTTTAATTATTTGCATTGAATCCATAACACAATGGCGTCACGTTTTTGTTTACATTTCACTTTGTGCGATTTCTGATGCAAATAGAGTCCAGATCTTCCAGAATGTTGTATTATGATTAATAACATTCCATGAATACCACAACCAAATTACTCATCTTGTTTCAGCGTTGACAGATGAGAGATCGGCGACAGGTTCTTTTCTTATTTATTTGCATGTGTGTGGCAAAGCCTTGTTAAAGGGATTGGCGGTGACTTTGATCATATCGATGAACAAAGAGGTAAACTGAAGAGTTCTGTTTTCAAAGAATCCTTTTTTCTGGCTACTGTCAAATTATTTGAAACCGTTTCGCTGTTTATCAAGCATGATATATCTAAACTTACAAACAATAAACTTAACCTTTCTTAAAACAGTTCATTACAAGCCTTACCTCCAACAACGAACAGTTTTCCAGTTGTAGATTTTCGGGGTTTGGTTCTCAAAGTTTGAAGTTCAAACCGCCTCTCTGGCAAAAGGTGGAATTTCATTGCTTCCATTATCAGTTCACGACACTGCGATAAATCACGAAATAATGGAGACATTTCGACGTTGTCAACAAGATATTGGGGGGACAATAGGGGTAACCGAACAAAACCCAACAACTTCGGCAATAATTTTTTTCTCTTCTCCAAATCATGCCTTGCCCAAATGCATAAAGCTTCCAAAACTTGAGATTCTGAAGTCACATTTAAATCATCGCTGCTGAGAAGTTCTGACATACAGTCTGGATTTAATAGAAGGAATTCTTGATTTCGAACAACTTCGACGAAGTTTTCTTTCGTGTACGAGTCAGCAAGTTTAAAGAGACCGTGACAACCATGGCCCTCCGCAAAAGCTCGAATGCCGAGACAGTTTGATGGATGAAGCTGGTGTTTCATAAACTCCGAACAAGCTTCTTTTACTTCTTCAACTTGTAAAATACAAGCTACAGACAACAAGTTCTCGACGTTATCGACACGAATATCCAATTTGGAACTGTAGGCGTATTTAACAAGCGCTTCCAAAGCCACTGGATCCATGTCGGCTAAATGAACAACATCCTGATTTGAATCCGACATGTCTGCAGTAAACATTGCACTAAAATAGTCACTGAAGGCTGCCAAAACCAAGCGATGAGCTCTAATCCTCCTATCTCCAACCACTAATGTAATGTCACACAACTGCGAATTCTTTCTAAATGTCTCCATTTTACGAAAAGATCGGAATATATGCTCGCTGCATGAAAACAACACCGAATCGTCGTCCATCATATTGATAGTTACCAAGCTGAAAGCTTATTGACTTACACGCTGAATCCGACAGTAGGATCTGCTTCAAGAAAAGGATCAATGACAGAACTAATTTCTTCTAAGCCTCTTGAGCCAAACAAGGGAACATTCCAACTAAAAAATGCTTTGCTCCACACCGCTCTCCACCGTATCCAAAAACCTGCATACAAATATAAATTATCTCGAAACAAGGCTCACTGAGGCCCAGGACTTCTCATATGTCAGTTGTGAGTCCACGTACTTCAATACCAGCGGGTTCATCCATTCGCCCTAGTCCTTTTTCAGTACTCCAGCCAATATGGCGGACTGATATACCAGAAATGGCTTTTCGTCAAAGTAATCATAAGAGGTCATTTTTGGTAATCGCCAGCCTTTTGAGGTTCCCTCGTCCGTTTGCATGGAAAAGAAACTATGCAGCTCTTCTGCAGGACGATGATCCAAATGTTACACGGTTATTTGAAGGCATAATTCACGGCCAAAGAGGAAGCTTGGCTTCCGGCATAACTCTCGTTGAATCTTTCCACCCGACAAAATACCAGCAGGCACAATCCCTCCTGTCAAGAGTTTTAAAATATTCCAAAGAACAGTTGAAGTTTACTAATGGCCAGCAGACATCGTTCCGTATCGGATTCTCGGGGCCTCCGGGAGGTGGAAAGTCGACCTTTATTGAAGTACTTGGAAAGCTCCTCACTTCCAGTGGCCATCGTGTTGCTGTTCTGGCGGTGGATCCTTCGTCTTCCAGGACTGGCGGCTCGCTCTTAGGGGATAAAACGCGCATGACGGAGCTATCACGTGACCCAAATGCTTATATAAGACCGTCGCCGTCTTCGGGAATCTTAGGTAAACCGAACTAAAAGTGACCAGAAATGGGCCATTCATTAGATATCTGAGCGTGGGGGGTGGGAATACAGGGGTTGCATGATTTCTGAAATAAAGATCCTGCAAGCCCATAACAATGAAAAAACCTGCAATGCCAAGTTCCAACTGTGTATGTTGACAAAATTCAATTCCTGCTGCTTTCAGCAAAATTTCAAAAGTTTTGGTCCCTCTTCCTCAGAAAAAATCTAATGACTGCCCCTCAAAAAGGCCTTTACGCCTGTAGGCAGGTGGTTGTGCCGAGTGCAGTTGCATATCCCCATGACCCAAAAAGGTTATCCTAATAGGGTTGGAAAAGATTTTAAATGATACAAAGAAATGTGATGATGGTAGGATTGAGAGTTTCAGTGCATTTCTAGCAATATGAGGACCTCAAATTTCAAAACTTTTCAGTGGGAGCATGTCCCTGGACCCCTCTAAAATCACTGTATCTTCAAATTTGTATGACCTATTGTTCCAACAATAATTATTTGGTCTCGAGTCTTGAAGTATACACCTCCCAATGAAAAATCCTGGCTACAGGCCGACTGAACATTGAATCTTCTATGAAAAAATTGTTCTAGTGTTTTGGTGATAAACTTTGCATTTTACAGGGTTTGAATGCTGCTTGGGGGGTGCTGTTAAACTGATTTGGTACTGCTTAACATTCGCTGTACAGTAAGGGCTTATTGTTCTGCTAACCCTTTCCCTTAACTTCTACTTTTGTTTAGTGTTTTATAACTTACCTAGTAATAAAGTGGGAGGGGGGAGGCTTAAAGCATTTCACAGTGCTTGCTCTGCAGCTTTCTGGGCAGTCCAATAGTCACAGGAATA
>JAOBRG010334419.1:0-30348 GCA_027574985.1 Umimayanthus nakama
AGCTAAGAGGTATTTTCATTGTCATAGAAACATGATTTGATTGATGATTGACATCCACCAAAAACCAATTTCGAGTTTGGAAACGATTTGCCGGAGTGCATGTGTCATTGCAAACGGGTGTAAACTTCGTGTTGTGCAATTTTGGTCTGAAACATACTTGTGAATTCAAATCAAACTCACACTATGCGCTCATTCGATTTTGAAATCACGCATATGATTTCAGACCAAATTGCACTCCACTCAGTTCAATTACCATTATTGTCAAAATATTGCAACTTATTCAGTACAATTCCACAAGTTTGTATATGTATTCCAGGATTTGTATAATTGAGTTTTGAAATTTTGATTACCAGTGTTTCAGCCTTAACCTATTACTTCTATTTTGATTTAATGTATAGTTTCCACATAGATAGCTTTTATAGAAGGGGCAAGTTTTGGTCAAAACTTGATGTATGAAGGGACAGTAATAAGAGCTGAAAATCTAATAATTTCCCGTATAAAATTGTTTGCTGCAACTGCCAGGTTACTTAAAATCTAAGATGGCATAATACTGATTAGGCCAAGTAAAAAATGACTGTATGTTTGGCATTGTTGCTTACTTCCAGTTATGAAGGCCTGTCTGTTTCTTAAATTTTGTTTCTCAACTTATATGTGTGTACATGTATCTTGCACACCATAAAAGTATGGAACAAAGAAAATTATCTGACTGTGCCTTTTGCTCTGATACATTTGAACAATCACACTGTTTGTATTTATTCATCAACTAATTGTTTTTTTATTATACAGATGGGCAACAGTGTTTTAATGGAAAATAAACCACTCATAGAATCCGTGTGGGATATTTTCCATATCTTCACTAGTGAAAATATCGATGATTTCCAAATGCTTGGAACCAAAGATTTTCCAAAAAAAAATAAAAATCATTAAAACATTTGAAAATTACTTTTGAACCATTTCTGAAATTTCCCGAAAATTTCTGAATAATTATTATTTTCGAACACTTGCCAAGATTTCTTTTAAAAAACCATAGACTGAAGCTTAATGTTCAGCACAATCATTCGTGAGGTATTTTTGCTACTCGAAGAAAAAATCCATATCTTTGGAAACCGTGTAATATCATCCATAAAATATTATAAATAAGATGGGACACACTAATTACATCATGCACTCTCTGATTTGTTTTTCAAACTAATGGTTTAAGTCCTATAAAACTACAAATTAAAAACCTTTGTGGGAGGACACTTTTCTTGCTTTACACAAGTTGGTGTATTTGTGAACAGTGAACAGTCTTTAGTTACTCACAACCATTCAATTTGAGACTTTACTACCATTAATGAAAATAATCTGTGCTTGTGTAGTCTACATAGGCCTTTCAAATAATTTTATTGTTGGATCCACAGAGAGTATGGCATCCTCTTCAGGAGGTAAGCTAACGGGTGGAGGGCGGAACATGATGGACGACATGGTTGGTGTCAGCGACATGGTACTGTTGGACCCTATGACCGAAGATGCCATGATTGAAAACTTGTGGGACAGATACAACACCAAGGATATTTATGTTAGTTAAAATAATTTTTGTTTTAATTTGTTTTACTTTTAAATTCTTTATCCCCAAACATAACTTACTAGATACTTGATATAAAGTTGAATTAGTCAACCTATCCATACATGTAGAACAAACAATTATTACTAATTTTAGTTTTTGATATGTAAAATTTCAAAACTTTACATAATTTTATATCGTTACGGGGAAATCAATAGGTGAGGGCAACTGTAATCAAAAACGTAATTTCTTATCTCATATTTATTGCGAATGGAAATTAATACACGAATCCAGGAAAAATTGAAAACACTCTTGGTGTGTCTTGGATTTTAATAGTCGATGATGTACAAATTAACATAAACCTGACAATTGAATAGATTATAAATTAACAGTTTACACTCAAACCAGGTCAAGTATTTTGCCAAAGAATCAAAATTCGGTTTTGTTGTTCACAATTTGAAGTCACTCTTCAATCAGACTTCTCAAGTTTAAATCGAAGAACTGACTTCTCAAACTAAAATTCTATTTAAATAATTAAATTGCTTGAATTAATTGTTGAACAATAACCTTCACATGTCTACTCACTTATGACCAATGTTGTTCGATACTCCAATCCAATTTGGTTATTCAGTTTAAATTTGAAAAGTTCGAATAAAGTGATCTAGATGCTTTCATGACAAACTATTGACAGCTTGTATTCTTGTTTGTTTTTGTGTTGCAGACATACATTGGCAACGTGGTAGTGTCCATCAATCCATACCGCAAGTTCAACCTCTACACCAGAGAAGTTATTTCTGAATACAGATCTAGAAATATCTATGAACTCCCTCCTCATATGTGAGTTAAAAGAATTAAAGACTTTTTTATCTTAAACACTTGTACATACCGTATTTTGCCGTGTATAAGTCAACCTTTTAACACCAAAAATTCACGCCTAAAAATCGCACTCGACTTATAGACGAAAAAAAAAAAAACCTCTTATATATAATAGTAATTTAGTTAAACATCTTATAATGAGTTAGCACAGGCTTGACAAAGGTTGTAAAACCAAAACCTGTCGCCAATAAAGTGCAAGTTTTATACTCAAGTTGCCGCAGCACACAGTCTCTTAATTTATTTCACTGGTATTTTATCTTGCAAAATTTTGAGGTCGACATATACACGGAAACTCTAAAACTTGCGCATTTTTGGCTGCAAAATGGGGGGTCGACTTATACACAGTGTCGACTTATACACGGCAAAATACGGTAAGTCCCAGGTCATGGTGATGAAGATAGAATTTTGCAACTTGTTTCTACTGTACAAGTAATCGCTAAGAAAAGTAATGATAATAAATGTTAATTAGTTAAAAAAAAATTGTATCAACAATTTGTGTACTTGTAGACCGCATTTCTAAAGGCCATTTCCAGGCCTAGTTTTATAATTGATTAATTTGTAAATTTTAATTTGTTTTTGTTTATAACAGATACTGTAAATTGTATAATTTATTTCCATACAGTGATTATAGTTAGTAATTTTATGTATTTTATTTATTATTTAATATACAGCTTATTTGTCACAAATCTATTTAGTAGAATACATCATATGTACATCGATTCATAATTAGTTGGATAATCTAATCTGAGTTTGTTTTTCTGGATGTTTCATCATTACAATTTGTTTTTGCTGCACGATTTTTATTTGTAGCCCTTTGTAGTATTCTTAGTCTTATCTTCTGTTTCAGTCTGTTTATATGTACATGTACCATAATTACAATATAATGTAACTATGTGTTTCAGCTATGCTATTGCAGACGATGCATACCGGTCAATGAGAGATCACAATCAGGACCAGTGCATCTTGATAACCGGTGAAAGTGGGGCCGGCAAAACAGGTAAAGATCAATTGGTTATAGTTTAATTTTTTGTTGCACAATAAAATCCATGAGCTACTGCCACTGACCTGCATGTTTGTGCAAAACTATGTCATAACTGACATGTGGAGATCTATCTAAATCAACTGCATGTAAGCTGACATTCTGCAAAACAAAGTGCTCATAAGACAACAAGAAAAGCATCTTCACTTACATGTACTTCGTCATAATTTTGTTATTTACTATAGTATAATTGAATGTTATTGTAAAACTGCTAAAACAAACAAAAGGAAACATAGATTCTATTAGTCAGATAAAAAACTAAGGTAGCTTTTAACAAAAATCTAACCTTTAGTTGTTAATGTCTTCAGAGGCATCAAAGATTGTGATGCAGTATGTTGCTGCCGTTTCTGGTAAAGGTCGAGAAGTAGACCGGGTGAAAGAACAGCTGCTTCAGTCAAATCCAGTATTAGAAGGTATTATTACATGCGTAAATTTATCATTTTAATGTTTTATCACCAAGCACATGTACACTAATGGCATTTTTGATTGACTCTGTTCTGGAATAGAAATATACTGTCAGAATAAAAACTTTGTTCAATCTTATTAGGTACAATTCCTGCAAAGTTAGAAAAAAAAACAGCTGAGTTACTTTTAACTATTCTATTTGGTTGTTCTGGTAATCAGGAAGGAATTTTGAGACTAGTATTTTTATTCTTATAATTCGGGAATAGTCTGTCTACCCTGGGTGCCAGAGGTCGCCTCGCTTGTTTTTCGATTCAGACCAGTCACGCTCTCAAGTCTGAAATGATATACCGTACAAGTGAGATAACCTCTGGCACCTAGGGTAGGAATAGATTGAAAAGAGTCCATCCAATGCACCCTAAATATACGCATATGTTGATAGTAGTAAAGATTAAGCTTTTTTGTGGCCAACAAAATGACTCTTCCAATTTTCAGACTGGAGTTATTGATCAATTTTAAATAATCATCAAGCAGTTGGACTGTTTTTCTAAAAGAGAAATTAAAGTGCTGCATGAACTGCCTAGTAGGTTGAATGTGCTGTAAGACAGTTACATGTAAGTCAGCTATGTTCTCACCAGGTGTTGCAAAGATGGTGGTGGTAAGTTTTTTCACAGTTTTGGGTGGGAAAATTACATGTACATGTACTAATTCTCTAAGTCAGGGGCGGATCCAGAACTTTTCAAAGGGGGAGACAACTAACAATAAAGGGACAAGCTTTATAGGGGTTTATAGGGGGTCATGCTCCCAAAGAAGTTTTTGAAAATGTGGGTCTCTAAAATGCCCATTTTAAGCATTTTGAGACAAAGTTTTTACTCATTTAATAATACAATTGTCATGTAGTTTTTTGCTCATAAATTTCGCTTTTGTAAAAAGAAAACTCCAAAGGGGAGAGAAAGGCAAGGCTCCCTAGGGCCCCTGGATCCATGTAAGTAGTGAGTTTTGGCTGGGATGAAAACTACTTGTAGTGTTCAAGAAAAGAGAAAAGCACTTAAAACCCTGAAGGGTAAATTAAAGTTTTGCAAAGCTTTTAAGTTTGTGGTTAACCAATGAGTGAGTTTCTTTGCTGAGTGAGCACCGAAGGCACAAGTTTCATCTCTGGGATTGATAAAATTTTTGAATTTTCTACTTCTCATATTGCCAGAGACCACTAATTATTTAAAACCAGACAAATTTACTCTTTCTATGGGGGTTCTTAGCATTTCTGATGGCCAAAACATTTGTCAAAAGAGTAATTTTTAATGAAAGTGCTAGTTTTAAATGCATGAGATATACTTGTGTGAACGTGATATTAAATCCAAAAGCATATGACTCTTATACCGCGTTCATACCATGATTATACCAAACTGGTTCGACTTTTAAATTTTGCTTTTGCAATGTGCTCATAGGTGTTTTCGGGTTCTGAAATGAGCATTTCATTGCCTTAACGATAAATTAACATAACTATTAACAGTTTTTAAGCCAGTTTGAGTACTGCAACTGTCGAGTTAATTTTCAACTTCAATTAACTTAAACCCCTTTTACGAGAAGTGTGAACGTGGCTATTACTTAATGCCTGAGAATTTAGAGCTCTGGTTGTGTATGCTGGAATGTGTTGTTGGGAAACCACTGTACATATACATATGTACGTTAAACTGTGTCTGCTTCTAGACTTCCAATTGCTTCTGCATTTGTGTTGTTTCTTATTGAGGGATTAGGAACACAATGTACAACTGTCTGCAATAGTTTATAAAATGAAGTTCTAATAATTGTGTTATTGAATTTGTTCCATTCATTTGCTTTTCTTCGTCTTTTGCAGCATTTGGGAATGCCAAAACCATTAGAAATGACAACTCAAGCCGATTTGTAAGTTACAATGTTAATCAGTAACTTTATATGAAATGTTCTGTAACACAGAAGAGAAATGTACACGTATTAGCCAAATCAACCCATCATCTTCCAAGTTTGTTGTTTTGTTTGTGTTTGGGGAAATGAAGTTTTCTCCAAGGCCATACATGTATATACATGTATATGATACTGAAGACTCTTTTGCTACTAATTAACAGTGTCTTTTGAAAATTCACCACTGTACTGCTCAATTAAGTTTCACCAAATTTGCTATTTTTATTTAACTGTTTTTCCATTATTAGTAAAAAAAATTATTTGTACATTTAAGGACTGTGCTAGCGTTTGATACTAAATTGCCTTTAAACTGTTAGCTTTGCAAGAACTGTTAGCACACAGAAAAACCTTCTAATTTATTTGCACGGATCTTTGTACTATAGATGAGAGCCTCACAATCACTGACGAATTGTTTCTGTAGGGGAAGTACATGGACATTGAGTTTGACTTCAAGGGCGACCCTGTTGGTGGAGTCATTACGAATTGTAAGTGACTAGAAAGCACATTCAATTTATCTTTAATTAGTTGGTAACGTAACGTGTTGATCTATCTAGTGTTTCATTTAGCTAATATGGTTTGAATAAGAACTACTGTAGATAGGCCAATAGCAAAGAATGCAAAAGGTGAGCACTGGTTGCAATATTGTTTAACACTTTCCCGACTGGCTCTTTACATAATATTTGAACTCGAATGATAGCCTTAAAAAGTTGCAGTGTTTTCCAATAAAGAAAAATTGAAGCATTGATGACTCAGCTGTTTGATCAGCAAATAACATGCTCAAAGGAATGCATTTAATACACCAGCAAAAATCCTTGATGACTACCAGTTTGCAATTGTAAACTCAGGGTTTGCATGCACATATATGCCTCAAAGAGTGTCTCAAAAAATGAATTTGTAAGTAAAGTCAAGGTTGCTTTCAATTTTCCATTGCTTTTTGTGGTGTTAACTGCTGTTTTTGTTACTTTCCCTTTCAGATTTGTTGGAAAAGGTAGGTGTTAAATCATTTTCTCTTGTAAACTGAAGTTACTTAAAGCGACAGAACGCTAACATGGTCAGTTTGGACGTTAAGCTTGTGTGGGGTAGCCCTCTAACAGGAACCCTGCAGGTAAATGCAGAAATGTAAAGCATACATTTAGCTCTGGATGCAATTGGGGACTTTTGAACATTACTCAAAATATTATTTTATTATAAAAAGCTTTTTTAGAAAGAGTAGTCTGAGGCCTCAGCCTTACCTTAGTTCATCCTACATGTACATGGACATGTTTAAACTTATTCAAGGTTGTGGATCGACTGTAATAGTGGAGGTTGTCATGTGGATGGGGGGGCGGAGGCAGATGCTCTCAAAATGGGCCTTTCTGTTAAAGTGGCATTTCTACTCAGACAGCTTTTCTTTCCAGGCTCACATGACTGTGAAACTGACCTTTAGTTTAAACTTACTCTTGTCGATTTTGAATCATTCTTTTTCATGAGTTTAACGTGCATTTTCTTTTTGGACATGATTACATAGGTATCATTGTCATACATAAATGTCATCATCTCAAAGTGTTCTCATACGTTCAATAACTATTGCATTTAAGAAAGTCTTCCCCTTAGGATACATTTGCATGTGTGTAAACATTGAACTGTGCTGTATTGTCCCGAATATAGTTGATGATGTTGACACTTTTGCTCCTCAGTCTCGTGTTGTTCATCAAGCCAGTGGCGAGAGAGGATTCCACATCTTTTACCAACTGGTGACAGGAGCAAAGGACAAACTCCTTAGTGAGTTTTATTTTCGTTATTCAGCTGTCGTTGTAAATAAACTGAAAGATACTCTTTAATAAAGTGTACAATGTAGCAAGTTTAAAACAGATTAGGACCAGCAAGTTTTACTTTAGTTGCCAAACTATTTATGAGATTGCAGTTGTCACTCCATGTCACTCCCACTATTCATGTTAATAGCTCTCACATCTGACCATCCCTGTTCCAACTAGCAATAATGCCTCCCTTAAATTATTGCAGTGGGCGCTTGCCTTTTTACTACACAGCTGGCAGGGCTCGCACAATACTTGAAAAGCGTCATTAAAAATAAGCTTTATTTAAGATCTAAACTTTTAAAATTTCCCCTGGAAAAGTCCTTGGAGCCGAACAAATTACCCGTGTATTGCATTGAATCATTTTTGAATTTCCAAGATTTCTTTACTCAAATGTTGAGGTAAAAAGCCAAAATAATGCTTCTGATAAGTGGTTTTTTATAATAGGACCTAAATCTAGGTGGAGAAGTCCATAATATCGGAGAGAATAATTAACTCTGGAAGAGTGTTGTAAGGAAAAAACATAAAAAGGAACTAGACTGAATCCTGTATAAAAATAAAATTATACTAATTTCGATGTGTTTCAAAGGAATCTAGATAACTAAGATTAATGATTTCTCGATATGCTATGTGCTTTGGATAAGAAAACACAAAATAGTCATATTATAGTATGCAACGATTCTATCTATGCATGTAGGTGATGGATTTACATTGAGTGATCGCTTCATTTTCCTGTTGTGGTATTTTTAGGTGAGCTGAGGCTGGAGAGAAACTTTGACACATACCACTACCTTAACCAGAGTAATTGTGTCAAGGTTGACACCATCAGTGATGAACAAGATTTTGCTGTTGTTGAGGTGAGAATTATTTTGTATGCACATTAAAAGTTTGTGCGTTGCAACCTTGCACATCTCCCGATAGTAGTCAAACTTGCTCACACCTTCTAAAATATCATGAAACCTTAGCTTCATCCTTTCCGTTTCTTTTGTTCTGTTTGCGTCTTTACCTTGACATTGTACACACATTTAACATGTGCAACTTACATCTTTTTCAAATCTAGATCTACATAATGTTGTAACTTGGCCATTTTTGGTTAATCAGAGAGGCATTATCAAGGCAATGCACTTTGTTTACCAGCCAGCAAGTTAACCTGTGTTTATGCAACAGCTTTACGTCATTTCTGTACGCAATTGTCTGCTTTTGCTCTTACATCTTCCTTAACCGCAGGTGCCCAGCGACACAAGTGCAAGTATCTTCATTTTTTCGCGGTTAGCTAACCTTTTTTTAACTGAGTCTCAGTTGAGCATTGATTCCTTTAGTTCTCTATCCACTTATCCCGAGTCTTGTTTTCTTACATTTTCCCCGTGGCGTCTATCGTAGTGTGTTTGCCTTCATCCTTTGCGTTTGTCCCAACCATATACATGTAAGTGACAACCGATAAATATTCCAAGACACGAGTTGTGAGCGCATTCAAATTGTTTTTCACTCTGTTTTGTCTTACTAACAGACAGCCATGGATGTGATAGGGTTTTCAGATGCAGAGGTTTTGTCGATTTATCAACTGTTGTCTGCTATTCTCAATCTTGGCAACATAGAGTTTGTTGAATACACAACAAGCGGAGGAATTGAAGCTGTATCCATTGCAATGGAAAGTGGTAAGTTTTCTGGCATTTTCGGGCTCACTAGTACCTTGGAGTACGGTAACTACTGAATACAGACAGAATACAACAAACTTACACATTTACTGCAGTTGGGAGCTGTGGAAAGTGTGCTTTAAATTAGCTCCAGTAGATCAAGTTGTCTACAAGCAATAGGGCTCATTATAAAACTTTTCTCTATTGTAAAATCAAGAAACTTTGTATTCATAGTTCACAAACGTGTATATGCAGAGTGTTTTCAGATGTACATCAACCCCTGGCTTCTGCCGGGTACAGAAATTTCGTGGGGATACACAGTGTAGTAGTAAAGTAGGGTAGGGTAGGGCAGGGCAGGGTAGGGTAGGGAATAGCAGAGTAATGTAGAGTAGAGTACTTGAGTAGATTAGAGCACAGCGTAGTAGATAGCAGTGCATTGCCGTGTAGTGCAGTGAAATGGGTTTGTGTGGGGTGGAACAGAATTGATTGGAGTGAAACAGGGTGGGATGGGGTGGAATAGATTGGGTGGGTTGTAGTGCAGTGTAATGTAATGCAATGCAGTGGAAGTAGATCGAAGAGAAGAGTGGAGTGGAGCACTTTCAGTATGTCTGGTGTGGTGTGGTTTGAAGTGGTTTACTTCTACTACATTCTACACATACTTCGAGTTTTTGTTAGTCTGGTAACATCAGGGGAAGTGTTGCTGAAGTTTCGGTTTTCCAGGGCTGCTAGGTTTTACTTGGAAGCCAACCAGTAGTGAGGTTAGGATAGTTAACTAGTCGTTTGGCAGCTAGCAGGCTTGGAGGAAGATTGAGGAAGATCTAGTAATACAAAACCTATACAACTGCAGAACAGTAACCTTACAACTTTAAGGCGCAAACAGGCATTCATCAGACCTATATAAACAGCATAGAAAACTCGACAAAAGATTTTTCGTTGCTTCTTACAGCTGCGTTAGCAGTGGTGTAGATCTATAGAAAATCCGCGTTGTTTTAAGTAGAAGTCTGATAGGTTTCTGTTCACGTTTTATGTCGCTATGTTGCGGTGCTGAAGTCCATTGTCTAACTTAACAGAACACTTCTGTCAGTTTTATGCTGCAGATTTCCTTTATATGGTATATACACTTTCACTCAAATAGGTTAACTTGGCTAGAAAGCTTAGTTTAACTTAATTTGCTTTAGAAACAATTCCTCTCGTGAAATATTCTGGTTACTTTTTTCTTTAAGACTAGTTTTGAAAAAAACGGTTTTTTCTGCGTGAGCGAGTACGCTGAATATATGGTTTCTGCTCCGATGAAGGGCTAACACTCGAAACGTCAGTTAAACACCAAATCTCACAGACGAAAAACATACCATATCAACTTCTGTTGATCAAACCCATTTCCTTTTTTCTGTGCCTGTTTGAGAGTTGAAGTTAATCCGGTCGGTAGAGGTGTTTACAATATTACTCCTCTCTGTATTTAACCGGATTTTATATTTTGGTCTCTCGGTATAGCTGAGATAAGCATTACCCTCCCATACTTCCCTCAGTTATAATGGCTGAAAATGTCTACGCTACTAGTTAAACTCTGAACTCACACTTTGCAGATTAACACTCATGCTTAACTGATAACGCTCATGTAACATTTCTGTTAACCAAACTTTATTTTAACATAACTGGCGTCGATAGTTCCCGTGGAACAATTATCAGAAGTTAGAGCTGCAAGCAGTCACAAGAGAAGGCGACGAGCATCTTTTGTTTCGGAAGATTCTAACAAGGGTGTGTACTGTGAGTTACGGCTATGGAACAACAGCACCGTGTTATCTTATCCTGGCGTTTCAACAGAACTCATTGCACTTAAATCAAACCAGTTGAAGTCACAGAGCAGTAATCAAAGAGCACTTCCCAGACACAATGATGCACTTATCGTTTAACAAAAAGAAGTTCCCCATTTGCACTCACGCACGTCTAGAAAATAGTTGATCATCTTTGTATAGCACTAAAGCATGCAAATTTAAATTATTTGCTCATGCCACATGAGTAAATACAGCCATGTAGTATTTCTCAGTCTTCGACCTTGAAATATGAGCCGTTTTTTCCATGTGTAGTTGTGTTCCTCTTTCTGCTGTGCTCCATTGACAACTCCAATGTTCCACTTTGCAGCTAAGAAACTGTATAATTTGCTAACATGACCGCTAAACCCTCAAATTTAACCAAGTATGACTACTCAGGATTGACAATAAGCATTAATTTATAGAAGCTCTTTCAGTGATTGCTGTTTGCTTTCGTAGTACTGGATAACGCTTGTGAGATGCTACAAGCAGAATCCGCGATGCTACAGAAGGCTTTGACCGAGAGAACCGTGGAAACTAAATTTGAGGTTGTGGCTACAGCACTCAATGCAGTTCAGGTAAGAGGCATGGAACTGCATGTAAAGTTGTTGGTGAAAACTTTGTTTCATGTTAGCTGACCCAACTGAGATAATCAAACATATTAGAAGTTAGGTTAGAAGTAGCCCTGGATTCTGTAGTATAGAATCCAGAAAGACGGGGTTCTTACAGAATTCAAATTCAGAACATCTGTGGAACTGATCGTGGGTTTCCAAAGGAGCCAAAAAGATTTGTTCCATATTAAGAATTTTTTCCAATAAATACGGAAAAATCTTACATGTAACAAAGTTGCATATTGGAAAAAAAGGATAGATAAGTTTGGTTTCTTGTGATGTATGCATGCTGGTAGACTTCAGTTTTTGCAACTTCGTTCTGATCTTGAACGTAATGGTATTTTGAGAATTCTCAGTGAAAGAAAATGGATGTTTTGAAAAACGTTTTAAAATATTGAATTCTCGAGTGCTGTCCAAACTCATTTGAGTAACCAAGCTCAATGTTAGTTGATTTTACACCTTTTTATCGTTAGCACGATTTTTCAGAGAATGGTTCTTGTTTTGATGAAGAAACCTTTTCTACGTTACAAGCATGTGTGCTATGTACCATGACTGCTTCCACTCTTATGGTGTAGCTTAAAGTCAGATGAAGAACTCAGTTATTATCATACAGCAGGCTTATTTTTTATTTTGTCTTTTCAAAGACTTGAAAATGAAGAAAGTAACGCTTCTTGTGGTCAAGGTTTAAAGATGCAATCAGCAATTGTTACAAAGTGTTTGTTCAGCAGTCAAGCCACTGACTCCGTCGCATGTAGAAAAGACTTGTTACTTTTTCTTGTTTTATATCAAAATCATTGTTGAATGATAGAACAGAAGTCGTAAGTTGCGTACGTTGGCCCTTATTGTAACTTTTGAATATTAAAGAAAAGTTAGGCCTTCTTATGTTAGAAATTTTTGATATCAAAATAGTTTTCCAAGCCGACTTTAACTTTGATGGACGCTATTGGTTTTATAGCCTAACTTTTCACGTTAGCGAAAAGTGTACAGTAAGTAAATTGTCATACTAGATGTTGGGATTCTACCCCTTTTAACCCTCGAACGTTGATTATACTCAGGCTGTTTATGCACGAGATGCACTGTGTAAAGCCATCTACAACAAGATGTTCAACTGGATCGTACACAGGATTAATGACAGTATTAGGGTAGGTACTGAAAACACGCTTTGATGTACGAAATCTGGATTTGTTATGATGCAGTGAGCTCAAAAACACTGTTTGTTTGCAGGTAAAGAAACACGGAAAGAGAAAAGTAATCGGAGTGTTGGATATTTATGGATTCGAGATCTTTGCGGTAAGTGCCTTCAATTGATGCACATTTGCTGTTGTATTAAAATAGTTTCCAATTTTTAGGCAAGTAATTTTGTCCTTGAGCAACGACGTACCATTCAGTTTTGACTTTGGTAAGTTGGTTTTAGCTAAGTGATAATGATGATTTACATTATCTGCTGCTATTTTCTATCAGTTTTGTTTAGTTTTTTAAAGTGTTTCAATTGAACTGGCCCTAGTATAAAAAGTTGCACGTTCAAAACGTTTGCTCAACTTTCCGGTTTTACACATCATTGTTTTGTTTGGTTTTACCAGATTTAAACCAGTAGTGGAATTCTTAGTTTCAAATTTGCAACACTTTGTCAGATCCAGACGTACAGCATAGTTTTGCTTTTTCAGTTGCAGGTATTATAACAGGCTTGTTTTAAGTACCGAAACACATCTTGATCCTATCTTTTTCTGTTCATTTGTAGGAAAACAGCTTTGAACAGTTTGTTATCAACTATTGTAATGAAAAATTGCAGCAGATTTTCATCGAATTGACCCTTCAGTCGGAACAGGAGGAGTACGTGAGAGAGGTACCTTATACTTTACATTTAAACACAAACGCCAGGTCCCTTGTCGGGTGAAACGGGAATCCGGGATCCTCGAATTTTTTGACTCCAGAGCCCCCAAAGTCCGTCTATATAAATTGGAGACCATTAACGAGGTAGTCGTCGACAATTTTTCTGACCTTGCACGACCATACCGGACTCTGCACATTTTGGCATTCTACTTAAGAATATCTCTGAGCTATGTACTGATATTTCTTACTTTTTTCTTGATTCTTCAGGGTATCGAGTGGACATCCATCGATTACTTCAACAACTCCATCATCTGTGAGCTGATCGAAAAGGTGATCCTTACATGTACCTCTTTGATTAAAGGATAGTTTTGCCATGAGTACTTCGTTGGTCTTTTTGTAGAATTAGTTACAATAAGTTAATATTTAACTTTTGTAAAAGTTTTTCTTTAAACGAGCAAGGAATTTGTGTAGTATTTAAACATATAGTGCTGTAGATACCCGCAGTAAGCTACGGTCTGTTGCAAGATTTAGGGTATAAGCATTTTCAGGTAATCGATGTCCATAACTCTCAAGAGAAGTTCGAAAATAGTTTGCTCCATTTAGTTTCGCTAGCGCTAGCTTCACCAGATTTAATACAGACAATTCATTTTCTTAATATTTGGGGGTATAGGGCGTGAACAGGTATTCTGTTTAATAGCAATTCCTAGTTTCAATTATTGTGTACTCATAAATTGTTATTTATCGTATTTCAAAACTTGGCTTCGTATAATTTATGTTTTACAATATTTAAACTTGTTAGTGTAATCATGGTAGATTGAACAAAACATTTTTTATAAAAAAATTGTTCAAGTTTGGGTTACGGCTTAGTCAGGAGTATTTACGAAACCTTAATGTTATTCTTACTGTTATTATTATTATTATTATTATTATTATTATTATTATTATTATTATTAATATTGTTGTTGTTATTTTAGTTGTCATTACCGTCGGCATCAGCATTGATGATTAGCTTCGTTTTGCGTGAAAGTTTTGATGAACTAGCCTTTGCAACGTCGGTTTTCCGTCCAAACGTACCGCGAGAGCCGACTATATCTTGATCAATTATTATTTATAAAATCACGAATTGCTCTTAATCTAGAAACTAATCTTCTAGTAATTGTTTGATCGTTTGGCTTATTAACAGGTTGACAGATTAGTAAATTGTCATAACTTTGGTGGATTAAGTCTTTTGGCGATCGGGCCTTTTTCCACGCTGGGCCAACAGTATGGAATTCTTTACCATCTGGCCTAAGAAATTGCAGGAACATTGACTTTTTTAAAGTACAGTTAAAGACTTATCTTTTTGAGAAAGCTTTTAATTTGTAGTTTTATATTTTTATTTATTACTATTATTAATTTAGTCTATTTATTGTATATATATTTATATATTTTCATTGTACAAATTGTAAAGCGCTTTAGAATAACTTAATAGTTAAAGCGCTATATTAAATGTAATAAATTATCATTATTATTGTTATTATTATTATTATTATCATTATTATTATTATTATTATTATTATTATTATTATTATTATTAAGTGCACGCCTACTTTATTGATTTTAAATTGATCTTTTGCAAACTAGATTAGATAGTTCAATTGACGAATTTTTACATGAAATATACTTTTGAAGCTGTTTATAACACAACCCTTGGGTGTTGTCCTCTCTCAGCCAAATGAAGGGATTATTGCCATGCTTGACGAGGAGTGCCTGAGGCCGGGTGATGTAAGTAAACGTTTATCTTTTCTCAATAGAGACAACATTACTAAAAAGATCTACTTTGCAACTAACAAATACGAAGTATCATCTTCATCTGCCTGAGTTGAACATGAAATTGTTTAACATTGGGATGATGTTCTAATAATTCAGGTGTACTCATGCTGGTAAAGATTTAGTTGTTAAAATCATTTATTGCCTTACTGTTTAACGAACACAAAAGAGTTGCTTAAAATACGGATGCTTAGGTTTTGTGCGATGGTGTGGGTTTATTTTGTTTATTGTTATTTTCTGGTCATGCAATTGTTGTTGTTGTCGTTGATGTAGTGGCGACTCCTTTACTTCCCAATTGTAACCTTTGCAATTAATGCTTGTTATCTAGAGGGGGGTTTAACGATAAAATTATTGTATATTTCAGTGTTGACAATTGTTCTTCTGTTAACTTTGGCACTTTATCCTCGACAATGGCCAAGTAAGGTCACTGCAGTTTTCTCTGTTTATGCCTAGTTGGTGAAGCAAGTAAACCGGGTTTCCATAAATTAGTGGAGATTTGCGGTAAATTAGTTCACCGGAACTCCAATGATGTAAACAGTAACATTTCCTTAGGCTCGTTACTTGAGAAATATTGGTGTTTCCACTGAGATGTTCGAGGTGCTTTTATCGTGCATCCATGCTTGTTCTCGTGACTTTCCAAAAAAGTCGTCAATAAATGATCTTAACCCGTACCATGCACCAATTTCTCTATTAGCTAGAACATTTTTTTATTTTTTGAGGCCCGTTTTTCTAAAGTTTCTGCCATGCTACACTGTCCCATGATGGTCTCCCGCGTGATTCTTTAGGTGTCAGACGAGACGTTCCTTGCGAAGCTCAACCGGCACTGCATTGACCATCCCCACTACGAGAGCAGAGCCAGCAAGCAGTTCCTTTCCGATGCAACTCTTCCTCACGACAGCTTTAGACTCAGGCATTACGCCGGAAGCGTAAGTTGAGTTTCCTGGAATTAGCTTAACTTCTTCCTCGGTAAATCCTGATCATTCTTGTAAATCGGTAGATTTCAGATGACGTGTAAGGTTTACAAGCAAACTTTTTCAAACGCCTTTGAGACATGAAAAAAGACCTTTGTCTCAAAACCAATCAAGAGCTGGTAGACTCATTGACAACAATTACTGAAACATTCAGGACTGTAAGTACTTTTCCACTTTAAGTTCTGAACAATTTTCTTTAGCGCTAGCCGACCCCGGTAGGCAGGCTTCTGCCGGCTATGTCATGAAAGTGAAAAAATAAATGAGTTCCTTCAAAAACGCAAAAATCTAATTAAATTAAGCATCTGGAAAAATCCTTGAAGTTGAATTTGTTGTATTGGCTGAAAGATCTTCGTTGCAAATTAACCACAGTTAATAATAATAATAATTTCTTTTCAGTAGCACGCTACATTTTAAACCAGAAAAATAAAATTAAGTATTTTTACCGCATATACAATCACTGCCATAATACTCTTCTCGTGACAGTCACTTTTGAAGTTATGGATAGTTCTCCTTCCACAGTATACAGCTATTTCAAAAAAGGTTGTCATAGTAAATAGTCGATACTGGAACCCAAAGGAACTGTGGGGTTTAAGCAGCACAAATAGTTTATTGCTGCCATAGCATTAAAACTTCAAAATATAGATTGCTGATTCATCATAATGTCACGGACATACAGTAACAACCTTCGCTGGTGCATTATTGCTCATTATGACTGTACCCAAAGTTCCTTTCGGTTCCAGTATCGACTATTGACTATGACAACCTTTTTTGAAATAGCTGTATACATGTAGTAAACCAAAAGAGAGCATATAGCTATGAGGCATAAATCATGAAGGGGGAACTAAAAAGCAAACTTTCAAAGATGAAGATAAAAATAGCAAGAAGCCAATGTCGTAGTAGCTAGTTTTAAATATCTGTTAAAGTCTTTTAAAGGAGTTACGAGACTTAGATTTAAAATCATCTCGAGTTAAGTTCCAAGCTTTAACATCAGGAAAACGAATGTTTAACTTTCCATAATTGTTTCTTATTTTTTGGAAGAACAGCATGACTTCTTGCTGGCAAGTCTGGTATTATGTAATATGCTTACAGAAGAAAAAGGAATTGAAAACTGGTGGTGAAAGCTTTGCATGAAAGTCCAATAATAAGCTTAAATTTATCAAAAAAAAGCCTTGGTCAATAGCTCTGGGCCGGCTAAGGGTTGATGTGTTTCAAAACTTGTCAGGGTCGGTATAGAATTTGAACGGGAGGTCGTGAGTGGTGTCTTAGTAATAATAATAGTTATTATCATCATCATCAACATAATAATAATAATAATAATAATAATAACAATAAGAATAATAATAACAGTATTAAAAATGACAATGATAATGATAAAGTAATAAAAACAATGATAAAGCTGTTGATAATAATGATAACAATCTTTATTGAGATAGCTAACAACACGAAGAACATTTTAATCATAACACGATAATGAAATATATTTGGTTTGTAAATTGCTTTATTTGAAAAAATAATTACTGCTGTCGTTACGGATGTTGCTACCATGCACCCCCCTCCCCCCCTCCAATGAAAATAATGAAAGAGCAATCCGCGTATGTTTCTTTCTAACTTTCCCAAAAAACATCTTTACTCTTTTAAGCATGATGTCTTTAGAAACCATTATCATACGTTTCAATTTGTGCCACTCAACTTCGACAAAAGATAATGTTTTTTCCTTTCTTTTTCCTCGCAGAAGAACCGGGAACAAGGAGGGAATCTACAGCTGCTGCTTCAACTCGACGGGTCAGACTTTTGTTGTGGGTGATGGGGTAGGAAGTGTGCACATATGGGGCGAGCAAGAGGATGAACAGCAAGCTGCTACTTTTGTTTAAGTTGCTTTTGTAGCGGGATCCTTGGAGCGGCTGACTCCGGTCGTGATGAGACAGCTGTCACAGGAAGTCGCCTAATATGCTTCACATCGCAAAGCATACCGTTCCGAACTGAACGCCCTTCGAAAATAACGTCAATTTTTTGAGGCTGCTTGAGGAAACCCGAAAGTAACGACCCTTCAAGCCCCTTCCCCTCCCCCACCTCCCCCCAAAAACGACCCCCCTCTTTATATACAAACGAAATTTTTTTTAAACTGAGTAGTCGGAGGAAAGACCTGAGAAGACAGACGGCGGAATTAAAGACACAAGGTGGTTGTGTGAAAGATGTGAAGAAAAACAGGTTTTGTCATAATTAACGAACACGAATGTAACCAGAAAGGTATCGTGGTTTCCACAAACGATTTAAAATAGTGAGTCGAAATTTGTCACTTTTAATTCGTGGTGACTCTTAGATCACAGTAATCATAATCCTGAACAAATTTTAAACCCTCCAAATGACCCTTGGGTTAACTTGTTACGATGAATAGCTTGGTCTTCCGAGGGATAAAGAAAGCAAAGAAACCGTTAGTTTTTGTGCCGATCCATAAAACTTCAAGCTAAAAGAGGGGACATCCCAAAAATTGAGGGGGAAAGGGGGGATTATGCAAGTAAATGATTTAGTTTGAGGGGGGCACTGAAGGGAAAAGTTAGAAGAGTCACCGCCTCACTGCCCATAAGAAATGAATGCATGGTCTCTAAACTTGATGTTGACGATATCCATGTATTTACTTCATTTATCAGTGGTACTTTTTACCCTGAGTCTTCGAGTAGCCACGATGAAATAGTAACAATTTTGACTCCTAAAAAGTCGAATATACGATTACGAACTGACCAATATGGGGGTGTGGTTTTAGGGCTAGTTTGTTATTTTTAATAAATAGGTAATAAATTGTGCTTGGTTAGTCTGGAAAAAGGTTTTGTGATCTTAAAGGTATCTTTTAGTTTGCTCCGAAAACATACATTATATAAAAGTGCTTTTTGGCATCTGGAAGAAAGTCGGGGGTTTCAAGGTTTGGGAATACACACCAATCCGAGACTTTTGGCGGGTAACCTTCACCGGGGGATGATGCCTGGCAGTTACGCGACGCCGGTAACTTAAAGCAACTTTAGTTGTGTATCTCTAAGCCTAAAATGGAAGCTGACATAACCGTACGACGAAAATCGCACAAATCAATTGACTAAAGACAAACTTTGCCTACTCGTTGATGTAAAAATCGGTAAAAATCGTAGAACAGCCAAGCTCTTTTAAGAACTTTCTGTTGGTTATCAAATACCTTGCAAAATAATAATGAGGTATTTACAGAACGCTTTTTCTGTACTCTAAGTGCTTAACAGGAAAAAAAATTAAAACTCTAATCTGGATAGACTAACTAAAAGGAAAAGAAGAGAAATAGATATATATGAAATGAATCATTAAAACATTGCATGATCACATGTGAAAGATTCAGTTTCTAGCAGAATCAAAAACAGCAGTCTACGGCTACTTGTAATCATTTGGTTGAATGAACGGTTTTAGAATTTTATAACTGATTTTGGACCATTTGTAAAACATTTTTTTTCTTTTTGGTGTTATGAAACAGTCGAATTTTGGCCAGATCTGGCCGCAAATTAGGTGACAGCTTTTTTTACTGGATGTAAAAAAAAAAAAGGATCAAACTTGTCCAAACCCGTGTCGCTCAGGCCATTCACATGGGTATTAGCTTATGGAAATCTGTGGAATCAGCCCACACCGACCTTGGATGCAATGAGACTCGCTTAAGGAGAGAACAAAGACTCAAACTTTAATAGCTCCTCGCCGAATCAATGAACGGTTTTCATTTGCATAGTTTCAATATACTTTAAACTAATTAGATGCTACAAATTCCAACCACTATTAAGATCTTAATAAATTTAAAACAGCCCACTATATAACTTCGAATTCCCTAGCCAGTTCCCCTATCATCTCCGTTTTTTCCATTGAATAACTATCCTGACCCTGTTACTGCCTAGAGGACTGGAGCGAGCTACCCGTGTCAAAAAGGGAGTCTGGGGACTGGCTGCTAGTTTTCCCCACAACTTCTCGGTCTGCTCCGACAGCTAACACTCGAAATGTCAGCTATACACCAAACAACTCGAGCGAAGAACATACCATATCAACCTTTGCCGGTAAAAACCCATTAACAGCTTACTCGCCAACGTAGAAAAAACAGCTTTTTTTCAAAACTAGTCTTTTCCAGTGTTTTCTATACTATAGTAGGCGAGCCACTCGGTACGCAGATTTCGTTATGACCCAGCGAACGCTACTCATTTTAATACTTGAGGAAATACTCCTGTACACTTAATACGGACACTCTTTGTTCGAGCAAGTGGTTCTTAGGCACGAATTAAGAAACAACTTTCTCTAAACTTACCTCTTTATTCGTACTTTCGCCGAATATTTAAACAATAAATCTCTCCGTTGCATACTGTCGTTGTGTTGCTCATATAACAAGTCACGACAGACTAGGGTTTCGGGCTTCGTTTTTCTGTTTTTTCAAGCTATCTAAAATCCCTAATATCTAAATAGTAATGAACAGGTTGGTCCCGGCTTTCATCTACTTTCGACTTGTCCAAACATTTTATCATGTTCTTATTGAAATGTGAGGTGCTTTTTAAAAAACGGCCGTAATTCGATTAAAGTGAAGTTGAGACTTGAGGCAGTTGCATGGCCACCACAAAATTTAGTTATAATGGGTACTTAGAACCTTTATACAAGGTCTCATTATTTGAAGGAGCAAACACTTGGCTTCCGTCGTCTTTACGGTGTTTGTCTTCAAGATGGGTTGTTGTTTTGGGAACTCTGCTAAAACATGGTCCACCCGCAAAACTTGGTATAGAAACGAAAGGATGAATACTTGCTAAGAAAGAAATTTACCAAGGTATGAATGGAGAACAAGGATAAACAGCAAACACAGCAACAAAAGTTTTAATTTCTAGAATTTTTCTAACTTATTCCATTGACACGAATCAACTAGCATAAAGACAGCCGCGAAAAATCGAGGCAAGGTTGATTTTTATGCTTTGGTTGGCCACCAAAGTTTTGTGCCGTTATGAGGCGGTGGGTCATGTTTTTTTAAGAAGCTGGTTCCATTTCCACCGGCCCACCCCCCCCCCGTACTTTTTGACCAGCCCCTTAACCATATCAAAAACAAATGTAAAATACTACGTGCGAGGCTGATGCTCTCAAAAAAAACTGAAGAACGTGACCTTACAGCAAGGAGTTCTGCAAACAAATTCAAGAAGCTCTAGCACAATATGACATACTCTAGTCACAGTGGCGAACTCCCACACCGCAAACATGTCATGCAGTTTCTTTAGACTATGATTGTTTTATAGTGCTTTTGAAGATTTTTGTTTCTGTCGTGTCAAAATAAAAATTGTGTGTCTTTTTTCCGTGTATGTCAAAACGATCAGACTCGGAGTTTTTATGAAAAGAAAAGATACCTTTGAAAGCGCTTTGGGAGAGAGTGTCAGCAGTAATTCCTCTATTAAAGGCTATTTGTTTGTTTTCTCCCATTGCTTTTTGATAAACATAATTTCTGGCAAAAATTTAAAAAACGTTTTATCCATTAGATGAAGTGTAGATAGGCAAAAGTTAAAACTGCTATCTACAACTCAACGCGAACCTGGCTACGCCATTGTATAATATTTTAAACGAATGAAAGATCTTGTTGCTGGATTTCAAATGAGACATTATCTTTTAACATAGCATACACTCAGTGTATGAATACACTCAGTGTCTGAAAACTTTAATTAAATGAGGTAACAATTGTAAATTTTTGGTTCCCGTACATTTAATTAAAAAAGATTAACAGTGGAAAAGAAATATCGTATAACATCATTGCACCTGTTGGCTTTTGTATACAAGATTTCCAGTGTGAATACATTTTGAAGTTGATAATCCTAGCAGAGTAATAAACAAAAATAAGCTCTTCACTTACATATTTCTCGTTTTCTTAAATATACACACTTGTCATCACACACACACACACCGACTATTTTCACAAGGAAAAACAATTGATTCTAGTAACTAAACATAATTATTTGGTAGTGAAGTTTCTGTTTGTCGCAGGTACTGGGAAAAAGACTGGAAAAGCGACTAAACACGAGGTGTTATCAAGTTTCTTTCTGAAATCTGATTACAGTAAATTGAGGAAATAAAGATTACAAAATCTAAGCATGATTGGAAGTTAGTGATAATTAATCCAAAGTGGAATACATTAAGGAAATTGAGATTTTCCGAGTTTGACCAAACAGAGGTCGTGATTTTCTCACGACAAATAAACTCTTTCTAATGGACAAATAGGTTGCCTTTTTGGAATTGTTTAGTGTGTCAAAGTTAAACATTGTCATAGAAAACCATTGAACCAAAAGTTAAAACCTTCTTACACATAAATAACAGTTCGATCCAGATTTACCTCACCGCAATGTTGTTAATTATAGCAGATCACAAGGCTAAAATTGTGATTTCAACAAGGTGAAATCACTTTGCTTATAAATTTTCTGGACGAAGTTCATGCTGCCGGAAGAAAATTAAGATCTTTTAAAAACACTTTTTGGAAATGTTGGCTGATTTTCGCCGCTTTCAAAGTAAGTTACGACAAATGTTTGATTAGCTGCAAAGACTTTTAACTTATCTTAATAAAAGTGAAAAGCCCATTTAGTGTACGTTTTGTTTCTTCAGTCCTCTTCATACGTACGTGAACATAAATTTTGTAATATTGATATAGTTAGCGCGAATTTGTTGTTCTTAGAACAGGAAATGTGATGGCAGGGCTTAAAAACTGAAAAAAGGACCATCGTGTTTTTAATGCAAATTACTATGATGAACACAACATAAAACGCCAATGAAAAGGGAAAATCTCTGGCAAAAATCAAAGCATGACAGATCAGTGAAAAAAACAATGGGAAGTGCTGATAACTTTCTCCTTAGGATAAAAGGGGCGATTTGAATCCAAATTGTTTCAGGACACTGATCAAAATTTGGACAGTAAGTTAACCAATGGAAATTCGAGCCTCGAGTGTCAAGCAATTGAAGAGATGTTTTACTATCTCGTCAGGGGACTGTTGACAAACTTCACATAACTGATTTGCATGCATCCGTCAGGTGAACTGTTAAACAGATTAAATTCATCGGAGAAGCGGCCCACGTCTGACATTCAGTTCTCAAGAGTCAAGTTGAGAGAGAAACTTGCAATATCTCGAGGGCTTAAATGGAGAGTCACCCAGCCAGAGTTCAGTCAGTTCCCTTATGATTTGAAGTATTCACAGCACTTCGCAGAAACACAATGTCAAACAACGTAACAGCGGCCCCAATGAACTCTACCATATTCGTGGAGAGTAACCCAGCTTACTGCGGGCGTTATGACGATTCTTTAACGGCCAAGGTGTGCAAGACTTTGGTTTATCTTTTGCTGTTTGTCACTGCTCTTGTTGGCAATAGCTTTGTTGGTTTCATTGTGTACAAAACCCGGCAAATGAGGACAACAACCAACTACCTAATAGCCAATATGAGCGCGTCCGATGCCGTGTTCGCCTTGGTGACGATGCCTCTAACAGTAAAATTTATCTACGCGGGAGAAAACTTATTTGTGAGTGGTTTTCTCGCACAAGTGAATTGCAAGCTGGTTTCATTCTTGCAATCGAGTGCCGTTTCAATATCCGCACTTTCTTTGGCAATAATCGCACTTGACCGCTTTTTTGCTATCATGATGCCACTCAAGACCGTTATAACGAAAGGCCTTACCCGAGCAATTATAATTGCAATCTGGTTGGTCTCTTTTCTTCTGAACTCTCCGTTTCTGTACGCCAATACAGTGTTCACGGACCAAAAGACAGGTGACGTCTACTGCGAGGAAGTGTGGGAACCGCTGTTGGACACGAAAAAAACTTCAAAAGCATTCACGGTTTTTCTTTTTGTCTGCCTTTATCTCCTCCCGATACTAATAACGGCTGTTCTTTACACTGCGATAGTCTACGAGTTGTGGCGGGGGAGTAAAGCCATCGAGCACCGCAACAGAGTTTGCTACCAACAGGTCCATAAAGCCAACAAGAAAGTTCTCCTAATGTTTGTCACCGTCGTTGTTCTGTTCATGATGTTCTGGTTACCTGTGTACATCTATCAGTTTAATAATTACTTTGGCGATGACCCCTGTGCGCTGCCCCACGCCGTAGTCATCACTGGTTACACATTCGCGCATGCCACAAGCGCAATAAACCCTTTCGTCTATTGTATATTCAGTGAAAATTATCGCAGGGGCGTTTTACAGATACTGCGCAAATGCTGTTGCGCTGCCAGAATTCTGATAGGGCAGAGGTCTTCGTCTACTGGGGCTACTGGAGAACAACGGCGAGCTATAGAACTATACGCCATGTAACAAATCAGTTCTAATAGTAATACTTCTACAATCAGGAAGTATTTCTCGAAGAAAAGTCTTGAGCAGTTAAAATACATGCTCTTGCCTTGTCTCACCTGGACAACTCTTACTGTACGACTTTGCTTTACTTGAAACCGAAAGACTCCAACACAACCAAACACTGCTGCCCGTCTTATCACTGCAACAAGTCGTTGTAACTTTGGTACACCTGTCTCCTTTACACTTGCTACCTGATGTTTCAAGCCCTAAATGGACTAAACTGTCGCCGGTTACATCCTGGACCTTTTAACTAAATACTGTTGACCCCGTCAGTTCCAGTCAAGCAATCGTCTGCCTCTGTCGCAGCGGGCAAAAATAATCTTTTTTAAGGGGGGAGGGGAGGGGTGTAACTTGGCCGAAATTCTTTATCCTTGTCTATATTTTGTAGCCCCAGGACAACAAGCATAGAGAAGCAGGGCTCTGCTTTATGATTTTTACTCAGCCATTAACACACTTTCATCCAAAATGACTGCACATAGGCGCATTCCAAAAAAAAAAGATGAACAAGGCTTTCTTGAGTGCTGTTGCAGAAATAACATTTATCTGATTGACTTCTGCCTATTTTTGATAAAAATGAAGCTCCTGTGCAAGAATTCAAATTGAAGACGAGAAGTTTCGTTTCTTTGATGATCTAGAAGGTGGATGAAAAGACAGAGTTTCAGTTTATGTTTGTAGCATTCACGTCGTTGATGATTAGATTTTGAGCCCACTTTTGCTTGTATTTTGTTGGTCCAGTTTGTATATCTTTTAACAGGATTGCATAAACAAATTTGCATATCTTATTGCCCAACAAAAGCTTTCAAAAGTTTTCTTGTTGTTGTCATGGGACTGTTTTGCGACGTTGCATTTTCTTAAATTGTCCATAAGATCTCAAGAAATCTGTCTGAATATTGTACTTTTCCGTAAATTTTTAAAAACTTTAAAATTTGTTATTTTCATCAATAATATGTTCTACTTTATTCACACCCTTATCCGCCCATGTGTTGTAGACAACCGGGTTTTTTTTAGCTATTCTTGTTTCCGAGTATAACGAAATTTGGTGAGAGGCGGTATCTATAACTTCGTTTGGTTTTGCAGCTTGGTAAGATAATTCAAACCATGTCTCAAGTACCTCCCTGTAAAAGGGTTTTGGTTTTCAAAGTCAAGGTGGACGATATCTTCTTTCTTAAGAAAACCTAAGAAAACTAGTCTTCCTCCCTTTCTCTCCTTATTTTTCTCTAGGAAAAGTTTTCATTTTGACTTGTGTTTTGGATCGAAACATTTTTGAAGCCAGCTTATTGTTGAAGGTTTTCAGACCTAACAGTTTTAATCAACCCCGCTCATAATCGTTTATCACTATTGAGTATAGTTCTTTTTTTATCCATAAAAAGTTATATAACAGGTTGTTTACTTCATGTATCACTTCTGCACAAGTTTCAAGAGATAACATTACATAAACTAGTTGCGAAACGGCCAAAGATTTAATGACGGTTGTTCTACCCAGTAGTGCTAGTCTTCTAAATTGCCAGTTATTTAGTATATACTTAATTAATTATAACCAATTTTTTTTTGTCAGTTAATTTTTGCCATGTCTGGTACGTTTGTAGAGAAAGAGATGCCTAATGCTTTCACTTTGCTGCTGGACCACCTTATTGGTTTATTTAGAAAGTATGTTTGCGTATTTTTTCACAGGGAGCCGATTTATAGTGCTTTCTTTTTGTCATAATTGACTTTAAGCCCAGAAATGTAGGAGAAGGTGTCAAGTATATTCAGAGCCTCGCACATTCATTGTTGACTTCCGTCTAGGATTAGTGTCAAGTCGTCTGCATATTGACTGATTTTGCACTCCTCTTTACCTATCGAGATCATTTTGGGGTTTTTTAATTTCCCGGAACGAAGTTGCCAGAAACTCCATCCTTATAACAAATAAGTACGGAGATAGTGGACAGCCCCGTCTTAGACCAGACCAGTAGACCTCTGCCTAATTCGAAAAGAACCCCGGATGACCATCCATTGTTTAGGATACAACTGCTTATCTCTGTGTAGAACACTTGTATCCAAGAAACTAGCGAGTGACCGAGATTATATTTTGCAAGCGTTTTGTAAATAAAATTCCACTCTAACGAATCGAAGGCTTTTTCAAAATCTAGGAAAAGCAGAAGATCTGTTATGAGTCGGATTTTTTCACCGATGAATCTACCTTTTTGAAAACCAATCTGATTCGGCATTGTTTGTTATGTTCGTAAGTATTTTTTTTAATCTTGACGAACAAAAACATATTTTTCTTCCAGGTAGATTCTGTATTTACACTTGCAAAGTGTAAGGTTGCATACCATCTTTTGAACATGTCAAACTGAAACTAAGAGCTCTACAAATAACGAAAAAACAGATTGCAATACAAAAGAATTATCTAAACTACTATGAAAAAGAAATAGGAAACTTTAAGCCTACTGCAAACTTCGCTGTTCTCTGACCTTTAGGGCCGCTATTTCTGTAGCCTGTAAGCAACAAACCTAGCTTTTTTTCCTTAAATTGTTTACCTTTCAGTTATTTATTGTTGTACCTTTAAAAATTAATATAAATAAATTTTAAAAAAAACTTGACCGAAATTTGACTGTGGACAAGGTAGAATTCTGATCGAGCTCGCAAGCGTTCAGCGCTGCTATTTACATCTGCCCTAATGGTGCGTGAACCAGCACACAGCAGCGATTTTTCATGGACATTTTCTGTAACGAGTCGAGGTAGTCAAAATAGTTTAAAAATTACTCTTTTTCCAAAAATAAGTTAGCTGCTAGTGCTGTATAATGTTTACAAAACTCTTCTAGTTCAGTTATGTTATGCTTGAAAATTATTTCAATGTTGGTCTAGTAATTACGTTTGGGTCTGGAACTGTTTTAAAATGAAATTGATTTGGTTTGGGTTTTTTTAAGACAAAAAGTACCAAAGAACTCTTTTAAATTATCTTCACTTATTCAGTTTGTTTGATTTGTCCTGGAGGACAGAAGGTTATAGAGGGTTCATAACTAGGGTTGGATTCTTAGGGTTAGGGGGTTTGGATTAGGGTTAGAAGGTTCCAACTAAGGTTAGAGAGATCAAGCTAAGTTCAGACTAAGGTTACCGTTCATGTTGGAACAGATCAAAACTTCGAAATTGAGATTTCGCAGATTATAAATATACATAAAATGAACTTCTAGTCAAAAAAACTGTTTCTCAATACGTCTAGTAGTTTGTGAGATATGACGAACGAAAGTTTTACCGGAAGTAAAATTGTATGACGCGCGGTTTACTTTAGGTGTGAATTTCTCGAAACATGTTTTAGCTCAAACTACGAATACGTAAAGATCAATGCTCCCTCAATTTTTAGTGTCATGCTGTCAAATTTGGCAAGTTGATAAAATAATAGCCGAAAACAAAACAGTGTTTAAGTATAAGTAGTTGGTAATGCGAATCGTAAAGTTAAGTTTTGTCATTGGTTGAATTAAGAGCATCTAGTTGGTTAAAATTATGTTTGGAGTTAAGCGAATGAAAATCGTTCAAACCGTTGGGAGCCAATATCTTTAATTTGAAAGCTAGACTCTGTTCTTTCCTTTTCGAGTTTCATTGTTCCAAAGGTGTAAGTTCATTCCGCAAAGTTCCATGTGTTCGTGTGAATTGCCCGGGATGTTGAAACGTCATTTTATCAGGTTAGAGGTTCAGGTTATGTTTCGGCGCTAAGGCTCGGATTAGAGGGTTCGGAACAGAATTAGTTGGTTCAGGTTAGAGATTAGAGGGTTCGAGTAAGAGATTGGAGGACTTCGGTTAAGGTCGGAGAATTTATGTTAAGGCAAGGGGTTTCAGGTTGGCGTTATTTAGTTCTGGTACGGGGAAAGGGTTCAGGTTAGAGTTAGAAGGTTTAATTCAAGGTTAAAGGGTTCTGATTAGGGTCGCAGGACTCAGGTAGGGATAGAGAGTTAGAGGTTTAGAGAATTAAGGTTAGTATTACAGGGTTCAGCTTACGGCAAGGTTGTTCAGGTTAGAGGACTCTTGTTAGAGCTGGAGGGCGTCGGTTGGTGTTAGAGGATTCAGGGTAGGGTTTCGGGGTTGAGGTTGAGGTTAGAGGGTCCAGGTTAGGATTAGAGAATTCAGGGTAGGGTTACGGGGTTGAAGTTAAGGTTAGAGGGTCCAGGTTAGGATTAGAGAATTCAGGGTAGGATTACGGGGTTGAGGTTAAGGTTAGAGGGTCCAGGTTAGGATTAGAGAATTCAGGGTAGGGTTACGGGGTTGAGGTTAAGGTTAGAGGGTCCAGGTTAGGATTAAAGGATTCAAGGTAGGGTAACGGGGTTGAGGTTAAGGTTAGAGGGTCCAGAATAGGTTAAGAGCGTTAAAGTTTGGTTAGAGGGTTCAAGTTGGCGTGAGATGTTTCAGGTACGGCTAGAGGGTTCAGGTTAGAATTAGGAGGTTTAGTTCAGGGTTGGAGGGTTCAGGTTAGTGTTCAGAGGGTTTCATGTAGGGTCGGGGGGTTCAAGTTAGGGATAAAGAGTTAGGGGTTTAGAGGACTTAGATTAGCGTCACAGGGTTCAGCTAACGGTTAGATTGTTCATGTTAGGGATAAAGGGTTAAGGTTTTGGTTACGAGGCTTCCGGTTGTACTTGCAGGGTTCAGGTTAGGGTTAGAAAGTAAGGTTAGGGTTAGAGGGTTAAGGTTAGCGTTAGAGGGCTCAGGGAAGGGGTTAGAGGGTTCAGGGTAGAGTTGGAGGATTTAAGGTAGGGTTAAAAAGGTTAGGGTTAGAGGTTTAAGGTTTTGGTTTCGAGGGGTCTGCGTTAGGTTTAGGTGATTCAGGCACTTTTTTTAAAACGAAACCGTAGCGTGTTCTTGTGTATGCCTGAAATCGACACTTTTCGGTATCGCTGGCGTTACATTGTCGGTTATATTTTATGCTTGCGCATTTTTAATTTCCAAATCCAAAACGGCAGACACATGTTTCCCTCTTTTGTGTTCCAGGTGAAGGGTACGGCTGGACGAAAGGATCGAGCATACATGTATTATTACAATAGACGTATTCCGGTCCGCACTATCTGCTGTCTTCGAGACTTTATACCCCATCGCTTATTTTAGAAGTAACTTCACTTTGTCGTTTGACCACTCACGAATGAGTCGGCATTGACTTTTCCTTTAGCTTAGTTTTGCTTTCACTTTTGGTATTTTAAAAGCACTAAATACGTAATTGGAAAGTATTAACAAGAAATCGTACGCGTGCTTCTTCTTTCTTTGGAATGATGACGCAATCAGGCTCCTTAGCGTTTTTCAAATCATGCTTGTGGACAGCCAGAATTGATTGGAAACATTCCGTGTGGCAGCGATTTTTTTGAAAACGAAAAAATGTTGTATTTTACAAAACGAAAACGCTTACGTGCGGGTGAGGTCTTAGTATATATGAGATCTTACACCTAGATGGTACTTCAGCAGTTCATGAAAATGAAATCTTGACAACCGATCAGTGTTTCTAACCAAAAACAAGGCTTCCAGTTTGTTTGGTCACTGCGATTCCTCGTGTCTAGACTGCAACACCAAAACAGCCCGGTACATGGTGTCTAAACTGGAGAGCTGTTGACACAGTACAAACAACCACGTTTGTATTCAAAACAACAATATAAATGAAAGCTATAAATATCATCAATTTATGAAGTTATTGCACAAAATCTGTAGGAGTTGTGTTGAGCTACCTGCTTATCAACTGGCTAAGCTTCAAAGAGTACAAAATGCAGCAGCACGCTTGATCTTCAATGAATCTAAAT
>JAOBRG010334420.1:0-15317 GCA_027574985.1 Umimayanthus nakama
GGCCAAACCCAGCAAGAGCGGAAACTAATTTCGCTGAAACTCAAAACTGCCCTCGCGGACGCGATCGCGAGTCCACTTTGACTACAGAATGCTTTCTTGAAAAAAAATCGTCTCTTACTTTGGTGTTTCCTTTGAAAAAGTACTGCTATTGAAAAAACTATACAACATGTACTTACTGTTTGCAACAGAGCAAAAACGTTTTCAAAAGATATGGAACCGACAAAGTGGTCACCATTTTGTTTTGCAGCTAAAATCCGCGCCGCAATGCGTAGCTCCGCTGACCAAGCGATGAGCGGACGAGAAACTGTGTTCAGCCACCTTAAACGAACGTCTAGATGTATTTTAAACAATTTAGCTTCTGCCATGAAAAACACCTAAAACTACTGTTCTTAGTAATATATTTTTCTTGAAAACATGTACTGCCTGGTGTTCCAACATTCGTCATCAAATTAGATGAACACTAAGACTTTGGGGATGGGAAAAAGATTCAAATGCAATATCTAAGAAAAGTGAAGTGCGAAGTCCAGAGTCTAATTACTATCTCACCTTTGACTGACTCACCTAGTTGTGAGAAATTTTATCAATCAATGGCTCAATAAAAGCGGCTTTGGTGGAGATCAAGAGTATAATGTTTTGTTAGGTTTGTATCTGTTTATTTGTGAGCCATCTAAGGTGGTAAGTTGAGAATGCTTTTGTGCCTAAAAACTACATAAACGTTTAAAATGTTTTATGATGGAGAATACAAGTTTAAACAAAGTGGAATGATTTTAGACTATTTTTCTGAAGTCAGTAGAATTAGAAACCCAAACTGGGTTGTGATTTGTGATGTTGTTTGACGTCGTACAAACAGTTACCAAATTTATCTTTGGATTCTCGTTCATAAAAAAATATTGGGCAAGCTCCACCATGTTCAATAAAAATTTCTGGTTCTTCCGTCTAGCTCCAATTAGTATGAGAGCATTTTTAAAGGGTGGCCTATTGGAGATAAACATCATAAACAGCCAGGTTGATGCAAATCAGCTCTTTTTGAACAATATTTCCGCTGTTTCTCCGCGTCTCAAACCACGCCAGATCCACTACAGGCGACTTCCTACTGTTGTTTCTGTATGATCTTCGCAACGCCTAGAGACGTATTATTTACTTACGGGGGGGGAGGGGGGGAGATGGTCATCTGCAGTTTCATTTTGCTTGTCTCTTAAATGGCATTTCTCGCAATTTGAGTGTATCTTTGGCTGTGCTTTCTCTTCTTGCTTATTGACCCCAGTAAAAAATTGCAACATGTTTGTATCTACAAAAGGACAGAAATTTCAACTACAAAAATGTTGAGACCAGGTAAAGTTACACTGCAGGGATTTTCGAAACGGGCTTTTCTTCTAAGTATTACTCAGTAAGGTTTAACACATTTAAACCGAGGTGGTGCTTTGCAAAAGTTTCGTAGGGTGTAGACGGAGTTTAAACGCCACTTAAATTACTCCAAACTCAGGCTAGCATTAACAAAGTCCATATAGTTAGTGCATGCCATTCAAGAACAAATCTTGGGAAAAAAGAGTATTTGAAACAGTCAGTGACAAGAGAGTTTCGCCTGGTCACAGATGTATGGTGGTTCAGTTAGTTTTAGGCGAGATATCACTGAGGTTGATAAAATTGTTCAGTTGAGCAAGTCTGTTTTTTTCTTCCCTGATCTGTGGAGAGGGCCACCTTTACTCACGCAGTGTTTTAGATACACGCTGAACAAATTTAGAATAACAACGATCCAGTCTTGTATTGTATTGTGTATCGTCGGATATTTTAGTAGTAAAGTAAGGGTAGGTTTTATAAGAGCGGGGCATGTATTGCTGGTAGTGAAGTCGGTAGTAAGTGGAGGACCGTTGCGCAAGATGTGCAAGTGTGCACTTTTGGGGGTTAAAAGGGGAGCTACAACTTGCTTGACCAAGCAAACAGTTTATTCAGGTCAGATTGGGATTGAACGGGGATTCATGGGACTGGACCAGAATATACAGAGTAGAAAGACAAGTATTGGAAGAAACGCCATCGGCAGGTCGTTAAGGTTAAATAGAAACAGTAAGGGCCCAAGGGCAGACCTTGAGGGACTGGGCCTGTAGGCAGTGGACCTTGTGCGGCTTATAATTGTCAGTGGCACGAGAGCGATTGCCTATAAAGGACATCCTGCAGCCAGTGAAGGGCACAACCGTTAATTACTGAATGCTTGAGTCTAAGAAACAGGCGTCTGTTGTAAACGAAATCGAACGCGTTGGTAAAATCTATGTGGACTAAATTAGTTTGAAGGTGTCTGTTTATCGCTTTGGCAAGGTCATGAACAGTAATCAGTAGTTAAGTCTCACATGAATGACGGAGGCGGAATAATGTTGTGTTGGTCGATCAGTGATGCTACTTGAAATAACATGAGATGCACGTCAAAGATACAGGGTTATCGGTTTTTTCGTTATTCACTAGTGCGAATTTCTAGTCAAGAGGAACACAGCCTTAGTTTAGCAACAGTTGGAAAATAAAGCGTAACACAGAAGAATCATCTGGGGCTATCTTAAGAAGACGAACAGAATCATCGGGATCTGAGAAGCCTTGTTTGAGTTCAAGGTGAACATGCCAGTGATTGCAACAGTTATGCCAGGCAAGGATGGAATGAGACTAGATGAAATGTCGGGGGGGGGGGCACCGACTCTTAACCCTGCCGCTTCGATTTGATACGTAGCCATAATTTCTTCCGGAGGTCATGGGGATCACAACATTATTTTTACAAACTTGAAAACATGCGAAAAACTTGATTGTTTCCAAAAAAAATGGATTCTATGGTATAGAAACTTGAGTCTTTGAAACAAAAAACCTTAATTCTTTGAAACTAAAACTTGATTGTTTGAAACGAAAACTTGATTCATTCAACGAAAACTCGATTCTTTGAAATGAAAACTTGGTTATTTGAAACAAAAACTTGATTTTATGAAACGAAGAGTTGATTCTTTGAAAAGAAAACTTACTTTGAAACAAACACGTGTTTGAAAAAATTGATTCCTTGAAATGTAAACTTGGTTCTTTGAAACAAAAACTTGGTTCTTGAAACGAAAACTTGATTCTTTGAAATGAAAGCTTGATTCTTTGAAATGAGAACCTGATTCTTTGAAACAAAAAAATGATTCTTTGAATTAAAATCTTGATTTTTTAAAACAAAAACTTGAAATAAAAAAGTGATCCTTTAAAACTAAAACTTGATCCTTTGAAATAAAAATTTGCTTATCTGCAATGAAAACTTGATTATCCGTTGGGGAGGATGGTTTCAAGAAATACCCTTCCATTGTCCTTCGTAATGCAGATGCACATGTACAACAATTTGTGACGTCATAATCACGCGTCACTTTAGCCGTCATTTTTCGTTTCAAAGAATCAAGTTTTCATTTAAAAGAATCAAGTTGTCATTTCAAAGATTCAAGATTTTACTTCAAAGAACCAAGTCTTCATTTCAAAGAACCAAGATTCCATTTCAAAGAATCAAGATTCCATTTCAAAGAATCAAGATTTCATTTCAAAGAACTAAGTTTTCAATTCAAAGAATCAAGAATGTAAGAAGAAAAGGAATGATGCCCACAGAACACTTCCGAAAAAAAAAGGTTTAATGATGGATTTGCCCCCAGGTAAAAATGAATTGTTAGAAAACGATATAGAAGGAATTATTTAAAAGTCCATTGGTTATTCGATTTCAATCAATTTGATTGATTCGGTTGCCATCGGTTATCAGCTCATACTCTAGTGATTGACTATACGCATGCTTGTGAGGCTGTCATGTGACATTTGATTCAACGGAAACAGAAATTATTTTTGAGTCGGCGGCTTCTTCAGACACAGTTCATTTTCAAATAAATATTTACCGATGAAAATTAATTAATGATTGTACTTAGTAATAGAACTGTAGTTGATGAACGTTATTCTACTCGACCTTCTGAATATTAGCTGATTATAACAGAGTTGGGCTTCGCGCTCATCTGTTATTTATCAGCTAATACTCAGTGCGGTCTCGTAGAATTGTTAAATAGTTTAGGAAAATGAGTTACCAAACTCTACAAAATGTCTTATTTGGGTGATTAAACTAACGTTTCTTTTCTTTTCAGCAAGATTCTGTTATTGTGATCAATCGTTCTACAAAGCAGCTCTTTTGTATTTGTTTGGTTGTGTATTGTTTTCAGGGTTAGTTATTATCGTCCTTAATAATACTGTTCGGTTAGCGAACCAGAGAGCTGCTTCTAACAGCTACTGGTCGACCCGGGATAGTTCAAAATCATTTGGAAAAAACCTCCATTTCCTTTCCTCAAGTTCCAAAAAGATAGAATGACAACTTCCACGAGGTGACTAGTTTCAAGGACTCCTTTTGCTAGTATTCACTGTAGTTCAGAGATTGCGAAGCAACTTCGAGATTTATGCGAAGGGGGGCCACAAGACACGTTTTCATACTAACTCTTTCAGATTTTGAAAATGTTAGGGAAGAGGGGCACGTGCCTCCCTGCTCCGCGGTCCCTGTAGTTGAAATTAGAGTCAGCACTAGCAGTAAGAAAAGTCCCGGGGGGGGGGGTGTTTCTCTATTTCGGTTGGGTGTGTGTCATCCAAGCCTTTCAAACCCCAACTCTTTTTCAGAACCGAACAAAACATCTTTTGTACCACACATGTAATTCAGATTAAACTGCAGAAATCACTTTCTCAAGCTAGATGAAACACGCAAACAATATAAACATATGTAAGGGCAGATAAAAAAAGTTACAAAACAACCCACATTTTTCTTATCTTTCACTCTAAAAATTGCCAAATGACATTCGATGACAGAAGTTTTGGCGACAACCTGTTATAAAAATCTCTCGCATGAATTCGTAAGATTTTTTGCAAACACTGTACCCTTTTCTAGACCATACTTTCAATTGATTTATAGTCCGCATATAACTGTATATTACCCAGTCGAGGGAGATACCGAACCCCCGCCAGGAACAAAGTTTTCAAATCGAACAGAATGAGAAAATGTAAGCAGGAGTTATAATTTTTATGGTTTCAAAATGGTGCTAACAACCCACGCTGTTAAAGCCACTTTCCCCTGTGAATACATTTAGGTTGGTACTAATCACAAACCCTTCCCTGTCCATTATCCGTATGACTTCAATAGCTTCCCCGAGGCACACAACACCTTACAGTTAAACATTTATTTTAAGTTCTATTTAATAAGTCACAAGTTTACTTAGCTGCAGTCAAATATATATGTCAGCAATACCTATTTAGCAACTTTCATCTTGAAGGAAAGACATGCCCCAGGTTTGTTCCAATTGGTTTAATAATGAAACAATGGAAAAAGACAAAAGTCTTTTTATCTCAGAAAAAACTTAACTAGTGAAAAGCAATGCATCAAACTAAGTTAGTCCTTGGGTTTTAATGGACATATATAAAAATGTCTGGAATGCCTTCCAAACACTTGCCAGCAAAAAAGTAGCATTATTGAAGAAGTACTGCTGGTTTAATCCGTTTGAAATGTTTCGAAAAAAGTTTCAATTTCATCAACAAACACTGGTTACTCAAAATGGGCATGTCTTAAAAAGTCACAAGAATTAAAAGAAGCTTGAAAGTATCACTGGATGCCATATTTTAACTTTTACCTGTAACCTAACTACAATATATCATTTCAGTTATTCCAATTATTTCAATACTTTGCATAGTTAAAAATCAAAGGCTAACGAAGCAGACCAAAGCACATGTCCTCAATTGCAACCCATTACAGTATGTGTGCACTACATGTTACCCAGCCAGACAATTGTATTCTTTGCTGTAGGAGGTTTTGAAATTAGAAAATAAATCTGAAAGGGGTATTCAAATTACAGTTTGACACAAATCAGGCAGTGAATTTTTGAGTTTTGCCTTTTAGTCTCAAGTGGTTGTATAAAAAAAAATTCTTTAGCTCTCAAATATGTGCCTCCACTGAGGTTTGCTTAAGTTTTACATGGAAATAAATGCAAAATTGTCAAGAAAAAATTTAAATGAATGCACAGAGCAACTGTTGTATCAAAAACACCAATAAAAATGTAAAAGATCAAACTCTGCTCTTTAGGATTACTAAGTGAGAAGATCTTTGCAATTGCAAAGCTGAATAATTATTTCGAATATACCATATATGGAGCATGTAGTGGAAACATTTGCCTTGGCCTGCTAAGCTAATGAGTTCTCAAACACCCTGCCACTTTCTGTCCTCAGGAAGGACAATGATTATACAATGCTGGCTAGTTCCATTTTCTCACACAATCAGAAACTTAATCTATTCTGCAATCACTGAAAACTGAAAAGAACATTCATTAACATTAATTGTTAAACAAGTTGTTTCTGAGGCAATAACAAACTTTCAAACAAGAGACAACAAAACTTGTAAAAATCAATTATCAGCAAGTACCTCCGTCAGTTCTTGATGACAATAAACCAAATGAATATTTCTGAGACAAGATCTTCATTATCTTTTACAATTCTTAAACACTCAAGCTCAGGCTTGGAAAAATACATCATTTAAATATTAACCAACAATAAATTTTCATTTACTTTTGTTTATATTTTAAATAAAACCACAATTAAAATATGACAACCCATTAGATGCGTCTTCAAACTGATACAACATTGTCTTAAAGCACTTCAAATAGAACTCTTTTAATTAATTACCATGCTTAACACTTAGCAATTCTATTGATAAATATTTGTTTAGTAAAATCAGAAATATGTCAATGAATCCCATTAATTGTTTATATTCAGAGAACAAAACCAAACTAATTATCCAACTAGTGCCCAACTATCTATGGAGACTCCTTAACTGGAGAGGCATGCAGTAACATTTTGTACTAATTATGATTGCTAAATTGAAAGTATAAAGTGTTAATAAGCTCAAACAATCCCCGCTAGGTCAAATGTTAAACTATAAACATAAACTATATATAAACAAACCAATGTTTTTCTTTAAAAAACATTTGATAAATAAGTACCATAAGACTATGATATTACTCAATAACTGTATAGGTGTGTTAATCCTCAGCTGCACTTTCGAGCCAAGCAAATTACTTTGCAGAAAGTCAGAATTGCTAGGTTTACTACTAAAGAATCTCCCCCAAGATAGTTGGCACTTGCTGATTGAATATTATATACTTTACCAAAAAGGTACTGGGCAAATCTTCTATATGTAAAACTACCAAAATTGAGAATTCCAAACACAAAAAAAAACCTCTCTACATCACTTTCCCATTAAGGTACCCCTTGGAGATGCTACTGTAATGACGATCAATGTTTTAAAAAAGAGTTATTTTAAATTAATCATAAATACACTTAAATTATTATTTACAAATAAGAAAGAAAGACTTAAAGGAAATGGATGTTGTAGGGAAGTTTTGAACAAATCCCAAACAATAATGACCAACAATAACTTTCTGCATGTGTTTTTGATTCTTTCTGGCATTTTCACAATACATAATTAAAATTATAACCAAAAACAGAGGTTTTTTTTATCAAAGTTTAGTGTCTGGTTAATTGCCTTAGCTAGCTGCCAAATTAATGTTTTCATGCAAGCAATATTAGACACATTTATGGTCAAAGTTCTTATTTCAGATCATTTTTTCTTTAAAATGTTGTCCCGTTCATACATGTACATAGCTACAGTGCTCAAAATAATGACGTACGGCTACCTTTGTTCTATACAACTGTTGTGAACAAAAAAATTTTTTTTGTCGGTTTTCATTTAAGTGAACTGGAATGGCAAAAAAGAGCAAACTACTTGTCAATGAACTTGTTTTGTATCTGTGAATGATCTAAAACCCTCAAAATGACAAACTCAACTCACTCAACAATTGATACATGTGTTTTTAAATGTCTGGTTTAAAAAATCCCTTTTTGATCGGTCAACTACCTTGTGAAGACCATCATAAAAGGGGTTTAGCTGGTTAAATCCTGGCATTGGCCATTCAACAGTTGCAAATTAATGTATGACTTCAAGCTAAAACATCACTTAATTCTAATATGGTTGTCCCTGAATTGAATGTAAACTACACTTGCACCTCCGGATCACTGATCCCATGAGGCCATGTCATTTTGATTCAAGGAGTTGTTTAATTTGAACAACTCATTAAGTGCAATCATTATAAACCGATAAGGAAGTTTTGTTAAAATCTAAGAGTGTTTTAAGTGAAAAACTGGTAAAACATACTAACCAAAAATGAATTAGAGCTTTTTCAAAAGTTTGGTAGGGATGCTAACAAACTAAGTTTAATTCATTTCAATGGCCTTGCATGTCCTTGAGAAATACATATATTGAAGTTTAAACAAAGCAAAATTTTCTCTTTCTAATGTTGAACTTTGTATCCCTTGGATTTGGTAAGGAAAATATTTCCACTAATCCTACAGTTAAACTTTTTTGACAGTTTAGAGGGGGGAAAAGTATGGTATAACAAAACAACCTGCAGTTCTTCATTTTCCCTACAACATCCACTCAGAACTGTCCTCCTATAAAACTTGTCTTTCTATACCTGTTGTTCTGTTTGTCTTCAGGAGTGTTTGAATAAGGCTATCATTATCTATTTTTAGTCACAAGTATTCAGGATCTGCTACACAGGCACTACAAAACTTTTGTATGAAGCCATCTGACCAATTGCTTCACTACTGCCACTCGCCAGCAAGATAACAGTATTGTTTACAACTTGGTCAAATCTCAAAATGAAAGAGTTTCACTTCCTGCTGATAAAGCACTTGAAAGCAACATTGTTACCATCAAGAAAAAATGTAAATTAACATAATAAATGTTAGTAATACTCAGAATTTTAGACAGTTTGATAAAACTTTTCAAAGCAATTCATGTCAAGATTCAGCCCTTAAGCTAAGCCTGCTTAGTCCATTTGGGCAGATCTGTAGTCACAAGCAAGAAACACCAGTGTTTCTTAACTATAGTGTCTACTCAGCAACGTTTGGCCTGCTGAGAATGTTTGAGTGGAATCAGGTTTAAACTGTTTTTGAAATGTACACCAAAACTTCTTAATAATTGATCAGGTAAATCATTTGCACTTAAAAATTAACATTAATGATTAAATATTGAATACATACATCTTCATTTTACTATTTAACATAAACCATTCAATCAATCCAACTGTATGTATGTACAGTCTATCATAGACAAAATGCTAATTTCCGATAGTGTATCTCACAACCTTTTTTCAGCACACTTCAAACAAGATATTTTCTGTAAAGTGAAGGAGTGATCTAAACTTTCTTCCTCACCAATCAACCCGACCAGTTATGACAGAACTTAGGTGGTCTCCAGAGAGTTTCACTGCACATAGGCAAATTTAACTGCTCTTAACTGCCTTTTCAGATAGTCTGGTGGAATCTTTCCTAAAGTTAAAGTTACTGCAGGTATACTTCATTCAGAAACATTCGACCCTTAAGTCTTTGTGGATAGTTTCATATCACCTTAAGTATTTTTAAATTAGATAAATAGTTATGATTTTGAATATTTAATTTAGTATAATTGCACACTTGACATTTCATAGAAACTACACAATATAAGTTAACAAATTAATAAATTAGTAAAATTCTTATTATTCTAAAATTATTGTTACTGTATTTTTTTATCAGGTCATGCATGGCTGAGTAATAGAAGAATTCCTCCAGTGGTTTCTGATAATTATAATTATTAAATACTGGTAATCTGACTGGCTCTCTACTCACGGTATAAATCCTATATACCGTACTGTAATTTGCCCAAAAATGGAAACTGAAAATTCTATCACAGAAAGTTTTCCCTTAAAACAGCCGAAACTCAAGTCGGAAGAAATTAGAGTTCAAGATACAGTGATTGGTATTTAACAAAACAACTATTCAGCTCATGCTTGTTGGGTATGAGCTTGTGATACTGCTGATTCAGTGCTTCCCACCTCGTCTATCAAAAAGCTCATATCCAACACATAGAATAATTGTTAATTTCTTTTTCCTCTGGGGTCACAGTAACAAATATTGAATTATGATTGGTTCTTGCCGTACTTGTGAGCAGGCAAAACTTCCTATCTCTGACCATGGTTACAGCAACATGCCCTGCTACCCCTCTGCTTCGCCCCTTGTCGGTTGGAGGAAAATATAAATAAGTTATTGACCGGCTTATGGTCGGTCCATATAGGGAAAAACTGCGACCGAGGTCTGGACCTCACATGTATTTATCCATGGGCACTACTTTATGCCATAAAATCAACCTTTTCAGATTTTGACTCGAATTCTTCACTTGTTTGTATCTTGGGCTGATTTGTAGCAAAAAAATTGCAACAAACTTGATTGCACCATGTCCAAAAAACAGTTGGTATGAGTTTTTCAAGTTTAGAGACATAAAATTCATCAAGCACGTACACCATGGAAGCAGCAAATAATCCTACAAAAATTATGCCACCAAAAAAGAGACAAATAATCCACCAAGAAACAAACTAAGGGCAGAATGTTTCTAAGCCGGGCACAATCGACTTTTAACTTTAAGATTGATTAAATCTGACAACATGATAAAAGCAAGGCCCATGATGAAAATAACAACTTATTATTTTGAAAGTTTATGATTGGCCAGAGAAATTCTCCCCAGACCATTAAAACTTTGTTTTTACTGGTCCTTTAGCCAGAGAGGACATAAGGTGAAGACCGACTCCTGAACAGCTATTTCTATCTGGGTGTATAAATTTTTTATGTTTAGTATAATTATGCTAAATATCATTTTACACGATAAAAACCCTCATTTTTTTCCTCGATTCTTGTGTCCTTCGCAATGAATCTAATGCCCAAAATACTTTATTCTCAACGCTGCCAAATAACAGTTAAATGTATCATATATCAGTTAATACCAAAGACAGATTGCTGAGGAGTTTTTTAAAAGTTATTCGACATAACATTTTACCTTTGCATTTAACTACTGCCAATTTTCTACAACCTTTGTTACAATCTCAAAAATGATCTCTAAACACACTCTGTTGTTTAGAAGCCTTGCTGGGTAGAAGCCAGCCAAATTCAAGACATAACAAATAGAATTCAAAAATTTAAAACATGAATTTTTTAAACTCCAACAAAAGTTCTAGACTCTCAGTTTAACACTTTGTTAGTGTTACTATATCTTCTCATGCTCTGTGTGCTGGTTACTAGTACCATCTAAGCTGCTTTTTTTCTTTTTAAAAACCACTCTTGCATTTACTCCAACTAAAAACCATAATTGTAACAAAACGAAATGGTAATTTTAAAATTCTCTTATTGAGAAGAATCTTGTCAACTAAAAAAAATACTGAATAGATCTTTGTAATATTGCACACAGGGTCTGATTTGTAGCAGAAATGTTTTCTTCAAAAATGGATACCAGCAAACAGATACTAAAAAATATATAACTTGGTGGCTTTATTTTTCTATGACTAAACAAATGGCTTTAAATAACATAGTGAAGCAATTTGTTTAGCAATACATGATTGACAAATAATACCCAGATTATAACACTTACTCATATAAGGAGTTATGTTTCATTTAGATCAAATTTTAGAACTTGGCTATCAGCCATTTTGATTTTAAAAAGCCCTGAGGAATTCTACAAAGGTAAACACTCACTCAGATCTCTTCAGTCATCTTATCAAATTGATCAACTAAAACACAAAATATATGGACTATTGCAAACAACTAGATCAAATTTTAGAACTTGGTTTCATTCAAGTCATTTAACCTCAGAAGAAAGTGAGACAAACTTATCTCAGCAAAAGAGTATTACCTTTGGCTGTACTTACTATTTAATACTGTTTAAGGGACACAGCTACTGATTCTCCTTGGAAGAACTTGGTGCGGTCATACTGGTTGAGGTTCTTGTGGCAAACAAGTTGGTAGCATGTTGAGTTTCCTTGTCTTGCAATGATTGTTGACCAAGCCAGGAAAATGTTCCAGATCTTAGCAGTCCTGCCATATCGCTCACACATGGTTTTCTGGGTGTCGGGGCGCATCCAGTTATTGTACCAGTGGTTGATGGTACGGGAGTAGTGCACACCAATAGTCTCGACTCCTTGTACTTCAAAGCCAGCCAACTCTAGTTGGTATACCACCCAGTTTAGTGGACAGCTCGCATCGGCACCTGGGAAGATATACTGATCCATGAAGAGGCCCCAGATGAAATCTTCCCACTGCCATGCCTGACGCAAGCCAGCAATTTGAAGGAAAAACACACCATTGTCTTCAAGCATTTCTCGGACCTGGACGAGGAAAGTCTGGAACTTGCGGACACCAACATGTTCTGCCATTTCCAGGCAGGTGATTTTGTCATACTTGGTTGGAGGTATGTCACGGTAATCCAAGCACAGAAACTTGGCACGGCTCTCTTGCTTCTTCTTGGCAGCTACATTTCTCCCCCATTCAATCTGATTCTTAGCAATTGATACACCAGTTGATTGAGACCCACATACCTCGGCTGCGTAATTGACCAGAGTTCCCCAGCCACAGCCAATGTCAAGATGGCGCTCCCTTTCTTTGAGTTGAATCTTGTCACATACGATTCTCAGCTTGTTTGTTTGCATCTCTTCTAAGCTCTCTTCTTTCTCGCGGATAATTCCCGAGGTATAAATCATCATAGGGCCAAGGAAGCCTTCGTAGAAATCGTTCCCTCGGTCATAATGACCACAAACTTGCTCTCGGTCTTGCGCCTTTGAATGCCAAATCAGTTCGGGAAGAAAAGTGCAAACAAAGAACTTTATGTGATAAAACTGCAGCTCAAAACTAGTAAATTGTTCGCGGTGTTCAAAAGCCTCCAGAATGTCCATCTTGAAGTCAAGTTTCCCATCGGCATACGCTTCGTAAAGTTCGCGCATTGGTATTTTTCTGTTTCTGTATTTTTGTGCCAGTGATTCATCCCTGAAATCAATGAAGCGCTCAATATTACATGTTCGCGTGTCGCCGAGACAGATTTGATTGAAGACAAACATAAACACGGCAAACACTGGCAGAAAAAGCAGGGCGAATGTGAAAGGGAAAAACCACCAGGGAAAACCAAGAAACCATTGAACAAAAGCTGGGGCTACCACTTGGGAACCAAGTAAAACTTTGTAAGAGACGCGATTCCAGGGGAGTTGGTCGACACCCTTCCTCGCCCTCACTTGTGTTGAAACCGGTGGGATTCCGTTCTTGACGAAGCCGTTGAGTTGGTGGTTTTGCTCCATTTCTCGCTCGAGTATGCAACTCGAAGCAGGAAAAAACAGGTTAAAGGCGGCACAGCTGGGAAAATCCGACACAAACCGAAGTTATTCAACCGTTGATCAACAAAGAACTTTATAAAACCGGCATAAATGCAGTGTGACACGTGTGACAGCACAACAATGTTCTCACGACCCTTTGTCCCCGCCTCAATCGGCTCACCCGATGATCACGTGGTTTAGCAGCTACTTCCGTTTGTTGACAAGTTGAAAACACGGATTTTTATCTTTGGTTTGGAAAATTTCAGCTACTAAATCGTGACTTTTCATGCACTAGCACACTGCTTCTTCACATTTCATTAGCGCTTCAGTTCACATTGTTTTGCGTAATATTTGTCGTTTGGCAACGAATCACACAGTGACGAAGTGTCTGTTGACTCAATGGCAATGTTGTCGTTTTTTAAATTTGAACGCAGGGATCTCGCAAGATTTGAATTTTCTCAGTTTTAAGAAAATAAATGATAACTTTTTAAAAAGGAGTAATGAATTTATAGTATCTGTCAAAAATATTGCTTCTTTACTTGAAAATATGATTTTAAAAAATGACCGTAGACATTGTCACACAATCCGGAAAGCATACGATAATCAGCGACCTTGGCCTGGTGTCTGTGAAAATTGGTAGCGAATTGACTGAGCATGAGATGCGCGCGCGTCAACCTTGTATACGAACATGGGTGCTTTTTGATACAGGTGTAAATTGCGTTCACTCGAGTTTAATCGCTACCAAGATGACAAAAAAATCAAAGCTTTCTGAAATTTTTGTTTACGATTCAATATACATGTAATAGACGAATTCATTAACTCCATATTTGGCAGGCGAATATTACAAATATGACCGCCTAACATACACTAAACGAAAACTACAATTATAAAGCGAGCGAAAAATACTATATTTTTAAACGGTACCACGAAAAAAAGGAGTTAACTAGCTGACTCGGTAGGAAATCATTTTCATCAAAAACCGTAGTGAAAATCAGGGCTTGAAAACCAATAGAAAGAATTCTTTTCACGACTGAAAATCGAAGCCATGCTTCGGGCAATACAAAAGATGCCTTGTGTGCAAACATTTATAACAACTTGAGCACATTCAAAATATGCAAATAGAGCTCGAAATTAAATCGAGTTTGAAAACCTTTTTAAAGAACAATACACAGCAGTGCTGTTCGTGCAGTCTGTAGAGATTACATTTCTTTCTGTTTCGCTGGGCGCGCCGCCATCAGTGCATAAACTGCTGATATCACACGCATGTGCTTGATGTGTTTCACTCAGTCGTAAGCAATACTTTGTGAACTTGTTCGCTGTCATCATCACTTTAAAATACAGTTTTTCTTGAGATAGTGAAGTTAATAAACTTTATCAAGCAGCATGCTTTTTCACGGTAAGCTCATGTCGACATGACGCGACAATAATCAATATAACTTTTTAAAAACGTGTACACCTAATTTGGCTGTATTCCAGATGTTGGCGTGACAGAAAAATAGCTTCAACAAGTCACGCCGGAGCCACAATTAATCAAAGCAAAACATTTAGTTGGGTGTGAGAATATATTGGAGAACATAAAATTTTGATGTCCCTCGACCACCAAGATCAAATTCTATTAACACATGAAGTCCTTATTGGGGTTTTGGGAAATCAAAAGTTTGGATTTGAATGTCATATCTATTTTCTAACTTTACCGTTCCATTTTCTCTGGGCACTGACTCAGTTCGAAGTTTGGCCGCCAGCAAACGGCCCCCATATCTAGGCACAATACGAAACGCGTTTGAGTATGCGTCGGTTGCTGTAGAGTGCTATATTTGGACAATAAATTGTTCAGTTGTGTTGAGACGGGTTTTTGAGCAGCTCAAGCAACCAATTCAAACCGTTTCTGTTTTTCTGAATGCCATAAGTTTTATTTTTTGTAAGGGTCCGATGAAAACAGCTATATTTACATTTTACTGCGATTTCTCTCTTGATCTCGCGCTTCCAAGACAAACAGATGTTTTGTGGTTGCCGAACGACGCTTTGAATTAATTTTGTATACAAGACCCAAAAAGAATTAGCACTCTTGTTCTAGATCTATTTCCCATTTAAGAA
>JAOBRG010334498.1:0-15315 GCA_027574985.1 Umimayanthus nakama
TAGCCGACTCGGTGCTTCGCACCTCGTCCGCTATCTAAAAGCTCATATCCAACACGCGTTCGTGGAATAATTGTTAATTATAATGAGCAAAACTGTTGGCTTTCTTGAAACTAAACATCTTGTTGCACAGTTCCAGTAAAGTATTACGAGTCAACATTGATAAGAAGATACGAAACACAAAGAACGAGGCAGTCGACAGCAATTTTCAAGTTTATTTTCATTTACTATAAAACAAGGCTATTCTTTTATAATACATAAAATTTGCACTTTTCTAATAAACTTGTTGTCCGCTTCAAGAGACAAGTTAGTTAAAACAGAGTTAAAAAACGTTAAAAAATGTAGTTGTTAATTAATACGGATAACAAAAAGTCGCTGTGTTTTTACCATCAAAATAGATACACTGATCTAAGATATTCTACTGTTGGTATTTAGTAACAAGTAGTAAAAATGTTTAGTGATCAACTAATAAGAAGCTCACTGCGTTTTACACACTTTACCAGCTTAAGTTGATTCACAATAGAGATCTGTAAAACACACAGAAAAACGAACATATGAAACCCATCAGAACACTTTTGCGAGATTCACCATACATTTAGTACTGCAAAAAGTTTTGACCATTGCTAACATCTTTGCTAAAACAAAGACTTTGACCACCTAAATTGTGTTTTCAAGTTTGTAAACCTTCAATTTGTACAGTTGTTATTTCAAACGTTTTGCTGTAATATGCCCCATTTAGTAAAGTCTTTACTATTTTTGTTATTATTATTATTATTATTATTATTACAATTGTTGTTATTACGGTTTTTATTAATACTATTATTATTATTTGCACTAGTTCATTAACCAATTAGATTGTGTAAAACTGAATACAATAAAACTGAATTTAACTACGAACTGTAGAATTTTTATTTACTTTCATTTAAAGATAACTTATAAAATCGTACCACAAGATTGTTCGGCTTTCCAAACGTTATAAAAAGAAACGTTGTGCAGTATAAAAAAAACTGACTTGGTGGATGCATTATGTGGTTCAGGCATTTGTCAAGATTTCTACTTTGCAAGTGCTACAAACTGCATATGCTTCACTCTAAATAATTTAAACACTGAGAATTAACTCCTTTTAGGATACTTGCTGATGTTATTCAGTTGTAATACTGCCTGTGAAAAGGTCAGCGGCATGGTTTATAAAAGCCAAAGAAAGATGTGTCGTAATCTAAGGTACATACAATACTTGTAAATTCTATAACATATATTTATACGGCCTAAGCTTCAAACTGATGCTGCTAACCGTGTTTAGCTTTCGCAACAACCGATCAAAATTGTTTGCAATCCTGCATTTGGTTTCGTTACCAAAAAATTCAAGTATCTTGAAAATCTGTTTTCATAATCAATTTTCGTTCAACACATAGGAAAAAGTCAGTTGAAATAAAAGGCTATTCGAACAAAAAATTCTTAGCCTTTGGTCTAAGTACCAATTGAACATGGTGGGATTTTCTTTAGCAACCAATGCTCTCTTGGGCCCCACTAAACAAATCTTGAATTCCTGAAGTGAAAAAAAATCAGCATCCAATTTGATACTGATAAATGTTAACATTGAACATGGTATGTGACGAATTAAATCTTTGGCCAGCGTCCTGCAACAAACTGCAAACTATGGCCGCTTTCCATTTGTACGGTCTGGCGGTTCGACTAGTCAGTTCTTGAATGGAACGCACGAATTCTCAGAATTGGCTCTGTCCAGAATGGTCCTGCTCGTGAATCAGAGCCGTTCAGCTTTCCCGCTCAGGGCGATTCTTTTTCTACGCCCTCTTCGAGATGGCGGACGCTTACAATAGAACTGTAACATTGCTCAAACTGAGAATCGTACTGAGAAAAATTTCAAGAAAAAAAACAGAAGTTAAAAATTCTGAAGAAAGATGGGCATTATGGGTCTCGAACGCAGGACCTCATAAACAGCGGTCACTATGTACTACCACCGTACACTAACCCAAAATTTTGCTACCAAAACTTCACATTTTGTGTATGTCTATCCAAAGCTCTTACAAACGTAAACCTGACCCAACCCTAACCCTAACTAACGACAGATAACCTAAAACAACCATCAATAGCCCTATGATATGAATTTACGAATAATAAATGAGCCGTGACAGTCCGCCATCTTGAAGTGGGCGTAAAAAATAAATTCGCGCGCTCTTGTGCCGGTTGGCCAAAGTGCGGGAGTTTTGATAGTTGTTTATTTATTTATTTTAACAATCTTTAAACAGGGACATCTATTTAGCTGAAACGCTAGTTTAAAAGAGCCCTTGTGGCGAAAAAATTTATGTGAGCGCCTTGAACTTTTCCTTTTAGCTGGCCAAGAACCATATTTTTTGTGTGGGCCAGGACGAACAAATGGAAATCGACTTAAAACATGGCAAACACCTGTAAAACACATTTGTCGAAAACAATCGAGGTGAGCAGTTGCCTCTAACGCAGACACCTTCATTGTTTTACAACTTGGCATCCGCACTGGAGATTGAAGTCGCGATTGAACTAATGATCTATTTTCTTTCACCCAAATATGTTTCACTAGCTCTCATAGACAGCAGAATATTGTTGTTGTTGTCTGAAACTGAAGAAACCATTTGAGGTGCCCACAGTGCTCTGGCTGCTGTGCAGTGCCAATGGCTGACTAGCGGCTAATTACATAATTTTTAGTGGGTAATCAAGCACACTGGCATAATAGATGAAGTAAGCAGCGATGAAGGAGAAGTAGCACAGGGGAAACAAAACTCTTGCCACTCGATCGATCCAGTGTACATCCAAATGTGGGGGTTTGGGTTTGGGCGTGTTGTTAACTGTGGGCTGAAAGGCGGGGACGGGATTTTCTCCGTTATAGGCAGCGGCTCGTCTGAGAAGGTTAGTTTGCGCTTTGTCGCTCTGTGAGTTTCCGTTTTTTCTTTCTGCTTCGTCCATAATGGTGATAAGTGCGTCGTGTGGTACATCCTGTGTGAATTAGAGTTTCTTAGAGAAGTATTACGCTATGAAAGGTCAAGAAGGTACAATTACAAAACAGCAACTATCACTTGCTCAAGAACTACCGGTACAATATTTCAAAGGAGTGTGCAAAGCTGCTCTGTGTTTTTTGGTAAACAAACCTAGACCGTGTATGGTGTTTTGTTTTACGTGTGTACCGATTAGTTGGTCATTCGCATTTCAATACCGTTTGTATTTTGTGCACGGTCAAATTTAATAAATAAATTAAAGTGTAATCGGCACCACGGCTGCTTTGCTACGCACACTGCGCACATGTTCACACGGCTGAAGTCAATATCTTACCTTCAAGTTGAGTATTGGTTGTAGTTCAATGTCTTTGAAGCCCTTCTCTTTGTCCACTGGACGCTCCTTTCGAAAGTGAGGACGAGTATTTAGAACCAGGATGAACTCCAGCAGCGACGCGAAGATGAAACCGAAAGAGGTTAGAAGGAAGTAGTCAATGGCTTTGACATAGCTAACCTGGAAAATAAATTAGAATGAATCTTAAGCCACGTTTACTCAAGAGACGCAATCGCAAGACGCAATCGCAGACGCAACCGCAGACGCAATCGCAAACGTAAGAATAAAGAAATTAAGTGGACGCAGACACTGATGCAAGAAAAGGAAAAGGAGTCAAGAAGACTCGAAGAAAGAAAGCATTCTTCTACTTTCAAGTTCGTTTCTTAATTCTGATATACAATGTCGTCTAAGTCATTTCTTTCCTCCTTAAAATGGTTCAAGCCATTGAACGCCAACTGCTACATGCTTTATGGTTTTTCAGGAAACATTGCGTGGCTCTTTATAGTTATAACTGTTTATAGCTGTAATGTTCATGCATGATCGTTAATATTCATGCCTGTTTATGATTGTTTTCACCCCGTCCGTGGACAAGGGACGTTCAGCCGTTGGTCTATTCTTACAATATTCTATCGGGGGATTAAAAAGAAGCCACGCATTTTCCGATAAGACTAAGGTAATCCTATTGTTGCGGACTTTTAATATAACTGAGGGCGCGACATAATGTTTCAGACGGAAATAATTGTGAACCGCTGATAGCAGTCTAGGTTGCTAAAAGCGCCACTGGGAGCACTTGAATACATTATGCCGTTTGGTGTCTTCTTAAGCCCTGTTTACTCGGTAGTCGGTTAAACCCGGGTTAAAATTAACCTAGGTTAGTTTCTGTTGTATACACACTGCCAATGGCCGGACCCTACCTGGGTTAGATTGTCATAAAAACACTGCTAAACCAGGTTCGACCCGGGCTTGTTTGCCGTGTACAAACTGTTAAACCAGGTTCAGCACGGGTTAGTTTGTCGTGTAAATACTGTTAAACCGGGTTCCACCCAGGTTAGTTTGTCGTGTAAACACGGCTAAATCGGGTGCGACCCGGATTAGTTTAGAAAAGCGTCATGTAAACACAACCCAGGTTAGTTTTAACCCTGGTCGAAGCCGGGTTAATTTGTGGCGTCTAAACAGGGCTTATGTTTTGTATGTTGTACCTTTGGCATGCTGGAGTTGATAGAGCCGTGCAGTAGGATTGTGGTGAGGATAGTAGTGACAGCCAGCGTGATGCGGGCGGGCACCGCGGCTCGGTTGATCCAGAAACAGCACCAGGACAAGATCACAAGCACGAATGCGGGAACGTACGTGGACGTGATGTAGAAATCCATCCTCCTTCGCAGTGTGAACACTGCCTTCATGCTTGCAAAGGATCCTGACATAATCAAGTATTGGTAGTTAAAGCTTCATTTGTTACAAATGTTTCTGTATATTGTATAGGCCGCTGACAGACTGAGTGGAGAAGAACACTTAAAAAAAACTGATTCTGCTAAGCTCATACAAATTTGTATACAGCTACATGTACTTTGTGACAGTTTAACAATATTAATACCAATAGTAGTAACAATAATAACAAAAAATTTAATGATAACAATAGTAATGATAATCAAAATAGTATTAATAATGATAGTTATAGCAATATTAGTAATGATAACATTAATATTCTTAATATTTAGGGACATGGCATCCAAATGTTTTACCCTGCAATAATAATGATAATAATAACAATAATAGTAGTAGTAATAAAATTATTATTTTAAATAATGAATACGTCTTTGGCGCGCGGGCCATAAAAAGAAGGAAGGATCCATCACTTGCCGCACGGAATAATCAAACGAGGCTAATAAGATGTCAGTCAGCAACTCGAAAAGCCTTGCCATTGTGGACTAAGGCTGTTACACTTTCACGCCCATTACAAGTTACATCAAAAACAGTGATTTGACTAGCTAGCGCAGGCAACAATCTGCATTGCTATTTCGTGGTTCCACTACTCTTGAAATACTAACCTGCACTGTTGGTCTGCTTCTTGGTGAACGTCTCCGTGTCTACCAGCTCGAACTGGGCAATACTTTTTGACACCACTTCTATTCCCTTGGACGAGCCCTTCTTCCATCGATAGTCAATGTCCGCTCGGGTGTGCGCGTCTAAAAGCAAGTGCACGAACACATGGATACGATCAAAGTTAAAACCACATTGTCTTTTAAATAAAACTCGATAACACCGACGGAGTTAAGAAGATAAATAGCTTTCTATGTAATGATCCGTCACCATAGCTATGATACACTCTTTTTTTTTTTTATAAGAACAGACATTTGGTTTAGGGAGAACTTCCTCAGGCTCAGCCAAATTTAAGAAAATGTAAGGGTTGAATTAAGTACATTCTTAGATTCAGCCAAACTTAAGGAAACGTATGGGTTGATATAAGAACATCCTCAGGTTCAGCCAAGTTTAAGAGAATGTATGGGCTGAATTAAGAACATCCGCAGGCTCAGCGAAATTTAAGAAAAAGTATGGGCCGAATTGCGATCATCCTTAGGCTTAGCCATAAATGTACGGGCTGAATTAAAACCATTTTCAATTTCTGCGGTTTGCTCAATACGACTGCTATGCCTGTCTAATAAGCGGGGCCACCGATCGGAGACAATACGAGCAACAGAGGTCAGCAGTATTGTTAATACTGCTATCAGTTGTCGCTACAGTTGATACTTACAACTCTCAATGACAAGCGGACATCGCTGTGTATCCATAGGATAAAGGCGCAGATCCATCTCACATGAAGCAGTAAACGAAATTCTGAAAATGAAAGTACCCGATAGAAAATGCTTAAACGGCGCTTAATTAAATTAGGCTGATTTACGTTAAAAATATCTGTTAACGTTAAGGATTATTTTTTAAGAGCACTTGGAAGAGCAACAAATTTTAGTCCAACTTATGGATCAGTCCGAATAATCTAATCTAGTGTGGACTTTTCGTTTCTCTTAACATTTATTTGCTTGAAAGTCCCTATGATAAGCAAACATACAAAAATCTCGTCATTCCGCAAAACAGACTGATTATGAAAAGTTAATTGTATCATGATAGGGTAGACATGGAATAACAAATGGATAGGTATATATGTGTTTTAAATGAATCACTTGGTACAAATTAATTATGACTAGTTTTAAACTTTTTTACACCATTGTAGTGCGGTGCTTTATCTTAATTTACAAAATAGTAGTCCCCAGAATACCAAAAAAAAGAAGTATAAACAGTTTCATAGTAGATCACTATGTTCGATCACACGGTAAGAAAACCTAAGAATTTATGTTATTGAGCATCTGTTGCGAGCTATAAGAACCAGGAATTCTAGTCAATTTGTCTAGTTCAGTCGGTAAATTTTAATGAAGGGAAACAAAATTAAGTTCGAGTTATCGGGAATTGAGACTAAGACTATCGTATGAATATTGAACTGTAGCGGTATCTTAGTAACTTTTATGAATTTTAGTAGATTTATCTAGGTTAACTTTACAATCGATGATTATATATTAGTAACGAACATACTGTTTATGGACTTGTAGTTTTAGCTAAATTTAAGTAAAATTTTCTAGATTAAATAGGTTAACTCTACGATCAATGATTATATATTAGTGATGTATTAGTTTACGGACTTGTACTTTATACTAATTTTTTAAGTATTTTTTTTAATACTATACCGTGATATATTTAAAACGCACGTTCGTATTTTCAACGAGCTTTGTTGCTTTTGGGCGACACGTGTTTAAATGAAGCATTGAATTGGATTGCAAGTTCGAACTTGCGGGGAAATTCGTGTTCTCTGGGTTCGAGTTATAGGGGTGCTACTTTACCTTGTACTGAAGTAAATCTTCCCGTCAGGATGAATCATGATCCTCATGTTCTCGCGCGTCACAAAGTGATAAAATGATTTCTTAACATTCCAAAACATTGTATCCGGAGTCCAAAACAACTTAGTGGCATCGCCCGCCATCGTGAACGGCTTACTCTGATTATGCGCAAACCTCGGGTCATACCACCACTGACGGAAGAAAATATCCATTGAATATTCCTGTCGAAAGAAAAACATATCCATTGCTGTATGCCAAGTTTGTTTAAAACAGCCTACTAACATTCAATTCGTTCAATTTTGGATGCTATAACTTTTCAAGCAATCAGGTTTGTTTTGGCTTGTCTTATGTTAGATTTTGTAATAGTATTTACTCCTTTGGTAAAAGCATCTAAAACACACTTACCATGTTGGCCTCTTTAATTTCTCCAATAGAAACAACTTTGAACATCATATCAACCATAACTGGAGGACCTGCGCAAAAGATCAGAACAGATAACCGAAATTTTTAGTAATGTTGGCAGGGCAGTAAGAGGACTGTAATAACGGCATAATTGATAATAACTAGATAACAATAATAACAACAACAACAGTAATTACAATAATAATAATAATAGTAATAACAATAAGAAGAAGAGGAAGAAGAAGAAGAAGAAGATTGGGAAGAAAAAGAAGAACAAGAAAAAAAATAAAAAAGAACAAGAAGAACAAGAAGAACGGGAAGAAGAAGAAAAACAACAACAGCAACAAGAAAAAGAAGATGAGAAACTAGAAGAGGAAGAAGAAATAACAAGAAAAAGACAACGAAAGATAAGAAGAAGAAAAAGAAGAAAAAAAAGAAGAAAAAGAAGAAGACAAAGAAAAAGAAGAAAAAGAATAAGAAAATAAAGAAAAAGAAGACGAAAGAGAATAATAATAACTAGAAGAAGACGAAAAAAAGAAGAAGAAGAAGAAGAAGAAGAAGAAGAAGGAGATAAGGAAGAAAAAGAAGAAGATGAAAAAAAGAAGAAGAAGAAGAAGAACAACAACAACAAGAACAGCAACAACAACACTGACAACAACAACAAGAATAACTAGAAAAAGAACAAGAGAGTCAAATCAATTCAACTAAAGACTGATCATTAGACAAGTGCTGGAGGGGGGAAAATAAATCATGCACTGCAAATCAAGCTAAGAGTTGTTTAAAAAGATTTCTGCATTACAGCTTCTATGAAATTAAGCCTTTGCCATTGGATAGGCTTGGTGGAGTTAACAAACGCAAAGACTTTCCAAAGAGTGCGCTTTTCGAAAAAGAGTCTTAATATTTCTCCTAGCAGAAGATCCACAAAGTGCACTGAGCACGAATTCAAATCAAAACGCTACGCAGGTGTGCTGTTCCACTGCTACCATGGCAACTCACTGCTCACCTCCAGCATTGGGTCTTTCATTTTTATCGTGTGTCCTTATTGCTTCATTTATTATCCTGGTGAGATTCTTTGCTTCTTCCATTGATTTCCTGACCGCAGGAGAAAACCTAAGAGCCAAAGATCAGCAATTAATGAATGAGATGGACACTATTTATAAGTTAGTTTTATCCCAGCAATGTTTTATCCATTTTAATAATTTTATCAATTTTAATTTATATAATATGTTTATTTATTATATTAGCTCGTAATAGCTTAATTGTAGATAGTGTATGATTTTACTAGATTAGTTTTAACTGTATATTGTAAATTTCAGTGTTCTTATTTTATTTAATGTTATTTTCGTGGATTTCTGCGAAGTAGCTCTAAAGCTAAGTGTTTTCCACGTAAATAAACTATCTTCTTATTCTTCTTATTTGATAACCTGACCATTCGCCACCTTCGTGTTTTTTTACAAAAGTAGTACCAGCAGAACCCTTTTATTGCAAATGGGACAATCTTGTGTCTTGACTGCAAATATAAACATACTTGTAAAGTGGCTCGAATACAAAATTTTTCATTATTGTTCCTTATAAAGTTATCTAGTGTTTTTTGCTTTTGTTTTTTCATTTTCATTTTTTATATTGGTTAATTATGAAGAAAAAAACTTCTTTTTATTTTGTTTTAGTTACTTCACAATCAAATACGATATTGTAAGCTGTGGATACTATATTGATGTACAAACAAAAAGTATTAAAAATATAACAATAAAAAAGCAGTACCAATAAATCTGCCTTCCGAAACTTGCCGAAACATGGACCACGGAATGGCATGGTTTACTGACCCAATGAACTGATCTTATACATTTCCTTAAATTCAATATAGTATTTTGGGTCTGGAATGGGCTAAATACGCTAAAGATAAGCAGCCCGACTTCCCCTCCCAATCCTTCACATGTGCTAAACATGCATAAGCCTTCCAACTCCCCCTCACAGCCCTCCACATTTCCACCCTTCCCCTAAAAAAAAAGCAATTCTACCTCCATTTACAGCCAACCCATATCTTTCATCAAAACTTAAACAGAGAGTAGAAGCTTGACAATTACGTGTTTGCAAGGGCGGTACCACGTAAGGTCATTTAATTTTGATATAACATTATTTTCAGTTTTGTGGTTTCTAAAGCTGCAAGGAATACTTGCTTGTAAATTTTTTTTGGCTGAATTGTAGGATAATTTAATATGGTTACCTAGATATTCTGATTTATTGAGTTGGCGTTGAGTATTTGTTCTAGGTAATTAGACCCACTGATAGATAAACAATTTACCGCTAAAAATGGAGCGCACTACAAAGATTGTTTTGGCAAGCAGTTTTTGATTTATTATCCTTTAGTTAGACTTGACATTTTTTCCAATCCAGCTGTTCTATGTTGCAGAAAACAAAAGTTTGTATCAGCTGTTTGTTTTTTGTAGCTAAGAATAAATGTTTCTCGTTCTAGAAAAGTTATCTACACTGAGAATGATATTTCCACTGAAAGTCATCTGCTTCACTGTGGCAGGTCAATTGAAAAACATTGTTATGGAATCTTTCTGCACACATGGGCGTAGAGAGTTGTTTTGTTGTAGTTGGATGGAAAAAATAGGCTAAGTTTGCTTTGACACAGCGTTGCGGAACCCGAATCAGAACTAGCCGCAGCAAGATTTACCCGATCGACTCAAATGCAATAAACTCTACAACATTGCCAACCTTAATTATATTTTCTTATCTTAGCTTTTTCTGAGAATCGAGTCTATTGTTTCCCAAATTAAATCAAGATAGCCCTAGTTTGATTATTCTGTTAGTGAGATTTCAATCACTTAATCCGTTGGTTGTTTGTCCACGTCAAAGTTCCCAAACAAATTTGATGGATCAGAAAAATCGAACCTAGGCTAGTTGATACAAAGTTTTTCGTTTGAAATAAAAACACTGTACATTGTAGACAATGGACAGCACTGAGGGGTGACTGAGGTGCGAATAGTTAAATTATCAATGACACAAACCACTTGCCCTCCTCCATTGACATTATTTTTAATGACTTCGAACAGGTCCTTATCAAAACACCTGTTCGTCGCAAAGACCGCTTCATTTTAAATTTTAACAAAATATTAAATCTGAAGGAATTCCAGTTGGTGAACGCACAGCAAATACGCGTTTGCGGCTGTAATGTGTCTTAAGTTTTTGCAAGAATTCCATTTACAATTTTATAAAATAAAGAAAAAAACTGAATTGCCAAACTTGCGTCTCTTTTTTAGTACAATAAGCTTTAGTTATACATGTATTATGTTTACATAAGAACCTTGTTTACAAAAAAAGTTAAGCATTAGTTTTGCGCAACCATTTAAGGAAACTTTTTGGGTTCAGTAAATTAGGAAAATCGTAAGGTTCAGCCAGATTTTTTACGCTGTTGTAAAAAAAAGAGTGTGAGAGATAAAGGCAGAACTTTGCGGTTTTATTTTTTTGCTTTTCGAAATCGTCAACAGATGTTTGTTGGACGCTAAAAGACGCGAAAATGCTGTTTTGAACTAAAAAAAAGAATTTGTAAACTTTTTTTTCTTGCAGACAATTCCAAGTCGCTTTTGTTTCTTCCAGGTTGATTTCTGACAAAGAACGGGTCTTGTAAAACGCTTTCACCATATCTTGAAGCTGGTTTAGAAGATGAGATGCTGCGGTCATAGTGCACTACCAAATACAACTAGTACTAGCAGTATTCCAGTTTTTAACTTGCGATAACTTTTGGTAGAATAGGTCTATAACCGAAACACCTAGCAAGAGCTTTTTCTTGTAGCTTTCTCCTAGCTGTACAAATATTTTTTGGAGCTGTAGTGAGAGGTATATACATTTCCACAAAGCGAGAAGTTAATTGGCGAAGTTAAGTATTATTCAGCAATATTTGTTTTGATAAGTATGGAAGTCCGTCGCAATATGTTAATTTTATGGTCTTCAACACATAACAGTGTCAATATAAATATTACCAATGTCAATGTAAATATTATACTTACTTCGAAAGATCCTGCTTGATTTCTGCATTCACATCTCGTTGGCAAACACTTCCCAAAATTAGGAAGAAAGTCCACACTGACTTCATAGTGTAATGGATTTTTCTGACGAGACCTTGAAAAATGTACGCTGAAGTCTGATTAAGACATTCTCAAATAAATTACTTGTTTGAAAGGATAATTTCTACTTGGTTTATACTCCAACAGTGCTACAGAAAACTTAGATAAGATTCCAATTCGGATTTAAGAGTTGAGTCAGTTCGAGCAGACAGACTGGTACGTAAACAAAATATATTTTAAGCGCCTTTGGTTCGTTTTGCTCAATCTGGCAACGCGTTTTGCTGTGTTGCCTCGCGACTCTACCATCACCATTCATAGAAACCAGCGGTTTTATTCTTTTAACAGAGCGTTGCTGTGAAATTGTCACCTCCAATAAATAAAGTGTCTTTACTCTACTTTACTAATTATGAGCAGTTTTGAAGAATACTGAAAGTTTTTTCAAAGTAAAACTTGTAATTCTTAAAAAATGTATTAAAATCATTGGCTTCTACGTAAGACCGAACTGAAACGTGTTTTTGCAACTCTGCATCACGTACTAGTTTGTTTATTTTTTACACGCGAGCTTTCTCAATGGAAGGTATTAAACCAGTGCCATTTTGAATTAAAACAAAATAGTGGAGTAATATTTAGAGTAATATTCAGGTAACATTTTTCTCAAAAAATTACCAAGCAGCAATGAAATCAAACCGTAGTCAAAGTTTCTTGCGTTTTAAAATCATTGTTTGTCAATGAGTATCTGTCAGACAAAAATTTAAGACGAAGCTACACTGAGGCAAGAATCATACATGTATTGTGCTGAGAATGTCCTTACTTGGCAAGGGCAACTTTGATAATGTAGGGCTTTAATGTATTTGAAAGTACAGCTGTGACATTTTGCAGCGTAACTCATTTCGAAATAACAGCTGTTGCTAAGGTCCGTATTTGGACTTTTAAAACAAACACGACCGGGTGGAAGGTATTCTGTAGTTTGGGTAAAGCCGCATTTCCATTGGCAGAATGAAACTGAAACTTGTACAGACTTTACAAGAACTCAGCCTAATCAATAAGTGCTTCTTTGTGTGGCTACAACTCGAAGAATTTTACGTAAAATAGGTGAAACTCTCCACGCAATATACGGGTTGCAGGAATTCTCTAAATGGACGTATAAGATTTCAGTATTTATTCTCATACATGTATTTGTGCATGCATTTCATATGCGGCGAGCCTTTTGAAACAACTGGCTTACACAACTGCTATCTCCAATGGAAGAAGTGGTCCCGTTGCGACGACTGAAACATTTTGCTTGGCATCAGACTCTTCTTGTAATTTTTTTAGATTGTGTAATCAAGTTCAAAACTCCAGTTTCAACATAGTAACTTAAAAGCCGAGTCAAACTTCGTTTTCAAAGCTGCTGAAAGCGAGACATCGTTCATTACATGTACCACCCAAAACGTAGGGAGATTTTCATGGTATTTTGCTCATTGGTTCTCAGTTTCCAGTGAATAACATGTGAAAGTGATTGAAGCGACATGCAGCTACACTGCAGCAACCCTACGCTCTACACAAAAACACTTTGCCTACCTCGCGTCTCTTCTCGTAAATCAACCGAGTAATACAGCAGTCAGAACAGCAAGATTGTAGTTATAAACTGCAGGAGCGGGCGTTTTACAAAGATACCTGCAAGTTTTATGGTCAGTAAAGAACTGTGTTTATGTAGATTATGACTCTATGAAAGGGAAACATTTTCTTATAGTAAGGCAATTATGTCTCGCGGTCGGAATGTTTGTAAATAATCTGATGTTAAAATTTAAAAGGTTCTGAGTTCGTTATTGGGCGTTTCCCATACAATTTGGATACAGCTAGAAACCATTTCTTCGCAAACGTTACGAAATCATAGCTGAGTTATTGAAAATCACAATATTAAAGTTTTGCGAAGAAACGAATTGTGTTGATTTCAAGAAAATTTTCATTTGCTCAGGTGAATATTTGCCAACAAGTTTAAATTGTTAAAATTCACAATTAAACATTCTAATAACATCGGTTTACCAAAAGGGCTGCGTTGGTACCGCCAATTCTAAAGAATGACCATGATGGGCTATTCTGCACAGTATGTGGGGTACACAGTCAATCATAACACTAATTTCAAAGCCAATAATTTCATTAAACGTTAACACGAAAACAGATTAAAGATATCAATAATTTTTTTACGTATTTCAGTGTTGCCATCCTTAAAACCAAAAATTCAACTTACTGTCAAAGTTCAGTCCAGGTTGAAGATGTGTTGGGTATGTAATTTTTATCAGAATTATAAACCTATTTTTTGCTTGAAACTGAACTTAGTCGTCAGCTGATCGGTGACTGACAATAAAGAAACGTCTGAATCCAGCAGATTCTAAACAGCACGAGGCGTTTTTGTTCCTGTAGAGTGAAGTACTGATTGAGTCTGATAAGTGTTGTTCTGCCTGATACAAATAATGAGTTAATGATCGTGATGATAAAAGACGGAAAGATAAAATCTTTGGCGAACCCAGGGGTGGTCTATTGTGCGAGAGAAAATTCAGGGCCCACACAAAAGTCAAGGGCGGCCTTCAGGCTTACTGCTCACGGAATCGCTTCGCTTACCGTTCGATACTTTGAAAACAGCCATTTTCTAGACTGATTACCCCTGGCTCTTCGAGGAAGGAAAGAGACATAAGGCGTTGATTAATTCAATTAGTACGAATTTGCCAAATGTTCTAAACATTAATATAGGTCCGTAAAATAAGTTGTGTTTAGAAAGCTCTACGTAGTATCATTTTTTCATGTTCGCGGTTAAATGGCCGACATAACTGGATACTTAAGAATAAAAAAGTGAGTGGACTGTCGGGCATTTCACTTTTTCCCCTTTTTTTCTTTTAAACATAGATATTTTAAAATGTCCTTAAACAATTGCAAAAATCTTTGACGAACATTCTGCCGAACTAATTAAACCTGTGTTAATGTTTTTAAAGCTAAACTTAAAACACTTTCTATGCCTATCACACAAAATTGTAATTGTAAGAAATAATTGTATAACTCAAGCTATAAAAGCATGTAAAAAATGTTTGTTTGTTTGTTGTCAATACAACAGTCAATATGATTTACATTGCAAAAAGTTATTCTACATGGCGTAGAGAAGGTTCATAAGACATATCGTTTGAAGTACTAATTTTAAAGGTCAAGCAACACTTTTTTCGGTAAGATTTGTTAAAAATATTTTTAAAACTAAAAACTACCTAAAGAGTAAGAACTTGTTAAGGAACACTAATTACCAAATTGAAAAAGCACTGCTTTCATTCTTCAGAATGTTCGAGACTGGAAAGCTCTGCCGAACTTATTAACCTGCGTTGGTTAAGACACGTCTTTCTAACTCTATCGTGACTTGTTAAATGCTTTTAACAACTACTTTCACAAAATCATATTTGTATAAGAAATAATTATTGTAAAAGCAACGAGACTTTTAGTATTTTGTGGTATTACTGAAGAACATCATTTGTAGAACATTAGTTTTAAGTTCACTGTTTCTGTATAACTGAGTTGAAACTATCAATGGTTGTATTTACAGTGGGGTCAACTCCTTTTTACTGACCTGGATTAACAGAAAAGTAACTGACATCACTCATAAATATATGTTTTGTTGGTCATAGGTA
>JAOBRG010334509.1:0-15310 GCA_027574985.1 Umimayanthus nakama
TGGAGAACTACAGGTTGAAAGGAGGGAGAGAAAGAAACGCGGAAGAAACACTGCGGACGAAGAGCAGGAGAAAGCCGGATGTTGTTTTTAGTCTTGATTGGGGGGTGGGTTACGAGTTTTTAAGCCTTGGTTATTTTAATTCAGTACTTCAAATTTTGTTCAAACTTTATGGTCTTACAACACCTTGCCAGTTTTTATTTGTTCAACATAAACTAATTCTTAAAAAGTGGGTAGTAAAACTTTGTTTTAAATTTGTCTTAATATAATAAATCCAAAATTAAATACAAATTATGCATCTCTTAAATTGCATAGATGTCTTTTTCTGCACATGCATTCATCTTACATAGAACAGTGAATAAAAAATTCTATAAATGTCTATCAAAGCATTCATTCTCTTTGATTTTAAAACATTAATAAGTATGGTGTAAATTTGGGGTGTGTTTTCAGGGGATGTTTTACCAAGCTTAAACTTCCATTATTGCGGTAGATATACAACATATGTTTTATGTCATCATTATTTTGTCATAATTTGCTTATCATCTAGCCCTTGGCCTATGGGATTTTGACAGTGTAAAAAAAACACCATAACAAAAGCAAAAAAACATGGCAATGTATATTTTAAGGAAAAGCATAAGTAATGCAATAATGTATTTAAAAATCATTTGTAGTTTATTAAATAGTTGCTTTCATGTAAAAAAATGCCTTAAAGTAACATCCGTGTGACATTTTAGGGAGGGGTTGGTCATGGAGTTTTGAGCCAGGGAAAGGGGGTAGGTCAGTAAATTTTATGCCTTTGCAGAGGGGTGGGTCATGTAATTTTGATTCTGCTCCGGCCCATCCCCCCTAAACCTATTCACCAGTCCCTTAAAGCCATTAACACCCTTCGACATTAATTTTCAATGATTTGACAGATATTTATTTATAATAAATTTTACAAGAATATTCAGATAATATACATTGACATTATTGGGGGGGGGTTACGAGTTTTTAAATTTCATATTCTATTAAGGATTATTGACTGTATTACTTGGTACTAGTTGCTTTTTTATTTCACAATGAAGAATGCTACCTCAAATGGCAGATAAGAATTTTCGCATTTTTTTTATTAAAATTATTTTTCTATTCTAATGTGACACATAATTTATAAATGATTCAAAATATTTTAAACTTGTTTACATATGATTTTGCACTGATCACAATCCTTCCAAAGCTAATTCCAATTTTTAAAAAAATCAAAATGTTTTAATTTTGTAACATACAATTGTTTTTACGAATCACTGATCACGACTTTTCCAAAGTTATTTCAAATTGCGACTGGCGCGCAATTAACAAATAAGATCAATATAAAATGACAATTATTAACTAAAATAGCAAGAGAAGGGGGGTATGCATACATGGACAAGTACCCGGTGTATTAACAAAGCCACTATTGAAAAGTTTAAATTTGCAACTGAAATGTTCGTGCTAACGTGATAAGGAAAACTTGTATTTACACATAATGCATTGCATTTTTTAGAGCAGTCAATTCAGGGATCCAAGTATGTCGCCAAAACCCTTCTTACACGTTTCCCTTCTCTTTCATTGCAGTCGCTTCTGTAGCTTTGCGGGAAGCCTGGCTGAGCATCTTTGTCGTGGGCGATCATTGCAGCAACCTTGTCATCAGACACTGACTCGTTGTTTTGTTCACAAAAATTATGTAAAACAAAACAGGCATAAATAACGTTGGGGAGTTCTTCCAAGTTTATGTCCATTTTTCGTCGTAGTGCACCGAATCGGCCTTTCCATCGCCCAAAGCTACACTCAATTACCATCCTTGCTCTGCACAATGAGAGACCAAAATATTGTTCCTGTGCTGTACTGCCACCACCAGAGAACTCCTTCATGAGATATGGTAATAGGGGATATGCAGGGTCACCGACAATAAAGACGGGTATATGGTCTTCACCTTCCACAATGTTCTTTGGCATGGAAGGTATTTTCCCACTTTTCAAATAACTATTGAAAGAAGAGTTTGCAAATACCCTAGCGTCATGTACACTGCCCGGCCATTTCACATTTACATCAATAAACTGGTAATTGTAGTTGCATACAGCCTCTACATTCAAGCTGTGGCGTTGTTTTCTATTAATATATTCAGTGGAGTTAGAGCTTGGCTGTTTTATGTCAATGTGAGTCCCATCAATGGCACCAAGGCATTGGGGAATGTAGTGTGCTCTTTCGAACTGCCTGGTAAGTTCGGAAACAGCTTCCTCAGTGAATGGAGTATTTATATATTTGGGACCCAAGTGTTTAGTTATTGCTGCACAGACCTGTCTGATTATCTTGGAAACCGATTGCCTGGAAAGTCCAAAAGCATTTGCAGTTTTCCTCAATCGACCTTCATCACTCAAACAGTAAAGGGTGCACGCCACTTTCTTTACCACATCGACTGGTTCCCTCAATGTTGTTGACTGTCCCTCGATATATGGCCTCAGCTCCTTACTCAGTTTTAATAACGATGACCTCGACATCCTGAAGTTTTCTTTCCACTCTTCTGGAATAACAGTTTGAGAAACAAAATTGTCCCACCATGCGCTTGTACGTCCTGGACGAATCCAAAACCTTCTCGTCCTCGCTTGCCGTCTCGTGCCAAATCGCCGATAATTTAGCGTACCAGAAAAAGCTATGGCACGTAAAAGCATCGTTCTCCGTCTGTGAGAGAACATTAAAAGGTTTAAAAGAGCAAAGTTTAGCTCCAAACAAGCGATTAGAAGGAGAAGCATATTGCTTTCCGCCATGTTTGCTTTGATTTTTCGGCGCGAGAGCCTGGCATTCAATCACGTGGTACAATTGACGTCATCGTTTTCATTTTTATTCGGATCCGACCGTCCACACTGATACGCTTGGCCGGATCAAAGTATGCGGATCCGTTTTGCTTCACTTTCGAGAGCGTTTTCAAAAGTATGCGGATCCGGTGAATACGATTTGCGTTTTAGTGTGGACGGAAGGCCTAAACGCAACAAAAAGTATACGGATACGATCGTGTCCGTATTAGTGTAGACGGGGCCTTAAGATCTGATAATTGTACCAGGCAGATTGGGCAAAAATAAACACCATTTGGGCCTGTGTACTGTAACACAGCCTGTAAGTAGCCCCAGTCCCCTCCATGAACTACTTCATAACATTTGAAGCTACTGGTAGAGCCAACACTATGTACATTGGATCTAGAGTTCTTACATTTAAGACAATTTATGCAGTAAGTACTGAATAATATATTGTTGCTACTGTCTAAATTAAACTCCTCTTTAGGCAACCTGGTCCTGAAAAGTAATGATTTGTGACCATAGATCCCCCTAATATTTCGACGTTTTCTTCGACCAACGACGCGCTTCCTCGATTTAGCATTACAGTGGTTATTGTGTGCCACAACTGTTTGGGAAAGTTCAGGGCATGGGAAGGTCTCTGGACGCTGCAAATTCAGTGATGCTATGTGTCTTTCAAGTTCTTCTAGCTGTTGATAGAGGGGACCAAAAACCTGCAAATAAGTACAAATTTTAGTGGCTAACCATTTGACTCTTTTTGTGTGTATGTACACAAGATTTACAGGTTTCTCCATCAAGATCCTCTTGCAGAGTTTAATTTTCCAAATCCCCCAAATCACACAGCTCTCAGAAGTGAAATTGTTGGCCCTAAAACCATGAATAATGGTATATGTAATACAACAATGTTAATAATAGAAACCTAAAGAAGAGAGCAAAACATAGAATGTTTTGAGGCATAATGTGAGTTCATGTTTGAGTGTGCTGCTATAGCGTTCAAATTTCTGTTGTTTTCTTGGTATGCAGAGGCCACTACTCCTTATAAAAAGTTGATGTTGCCCACATGTATGTGTAGTAGAAAGGTCAAGATTGTATACAACTTTTTTTATATATAACTTTGATATTACCTTGAATTAGTTAATGTATTCATTATTCTGGGAAAGAGCAATCATAATTTATCTAGTGGGGCCCATGTCAACTTTTTTCCAGCTTCGGTTTAGCGGGGGGGGGGGGGGGGAGCCTATTGCAAATATATTCCAAATTAAACAAAGGGGTTATAAAAATATGCCCAAGTCTTTTTGTGTGTAATCAAACAGAGGGGCCTAGACAAGACTGGATTCTTTGATTGGACTATTTAGTAATGTCACCATCAGCTTCGTTTGCTGTGATCCCTTGTGGCCACAGATAAGCAGTTTTTGAGGCATTTATTTTGAAGGTTCTGAAGACAACAAATTTCTCCGCTGAGGCTGAGCTGCTGCTATACAGTTTTTCTAACTTCTTCCTGAAGGTTAAGAACTCTAACAAAAGTCACGGTTTTCTCACAGTCCTTTTCCATTGTTTTAAATGTCCCGCATTCATATTGAAAATTAGATTTCTCCATTTCTTTCCTCGTCTCCCTCAGTCCCCAGGACATCTCTTTCCGTTACATTTTCAAGAGCCCATTTCACTAGTCTCCAAGTCTCTCGTCACAATTCCTTTTTTAGCCAGCTGCTTGAGAAGAAAAAAAATTTGGCCATGATTTTAACACCAGCATCTTCGGCACATTTTGCGTAGCTTTGTTTGGCACGACCATTTAGCGAAGTTCGCTGTAGGTTTAAGTTGTCCAAGCGTTCTTGTTGTGACTGGCCCGTTACCAGAAACCCAAAAAATATACGACACAAAAAGCGATTTTTATTCTACTTAATATATGTTACAAGCACTGCGTACATGTATGCAGAAAGAATCCTCATACATAGTGCTTCAAATTGCCCAACCAATAGTAATACCTTGCTAAGTTAATGCTTACAAATGGCAATAAAATCAGCAAGACGGTTACAAGAATATACTTCTTCGTCTTTTTCGCCGACAACTGAACTTTATCAGAGATTTTTAAACTCTTGTCAAGAAGTTTATGTTGTGACTTTCCACTACCCTCTGTTGTTCTCTGACCGCTGACAGTTTGTTCTGATACCTCTCCATTTGTTTGCTTGCCGATTCAATCATTAATTGTGCAGCATCAATACCTCGCTTATCATTCTCAGAGAGCGAATCTTTTAGTTTAGTGTTTCCATTCTTAAGCAGTTCATTAGCTCCAGCTAGTTTCTCACCAAACTTTGCTTCCTTGTCACTTAACAAGACTTTGATTGTGTCCTCCTTTAGTTTGCTTCGTTCAGGGGTTGTTACATAAATTATTGTTAACTGAAACCCCCCTCTAAACATCAGCTTTGCCATGTGCCAGAACAAGCGCTGCTTTCACCACCTTGGCAAGGTGTGGGTACTTGATGCTTCCAAATGCTGTTGTGAGCTGAAATACCTTTCTCCAGTAATGATCATTTCTTTCCTCAACAACTGTCTGGACCTCCTCATCATGCACATATGCTCTCGACTCATCTGATACGTACGAAACTTTGTCATCTGAAATGTGCATCTGCTTTGCAACATCAACAATGAATAGCTGTGAGCGGTGCCTGTGTTCTTCTGTCAGGATTTAAGCACAAACGGTATGGCAGCAGCTTGTTGGATAAGGGAATCTTTGTTAGAAGAAAATTAGATACAGCTGAAAAAATGAACGCATTCCCAGCAAGGCTCTGCATGTGTCGGCTCCCCTAGGGTTAATTATCCATAATTGAACTGATTCTTTCTGGAAACATTGCGTTTCTCCAGCCCTGGAGCACTGACAGAGCTTACCACACCCCCTTGACAAATCTGAGAAGGAATGTCCTTACGAGGTTGACCATTTGCTCATACAGGATGTGTATCTGCAGATCATCGTGCTGAAAATTCAATAGGAACTCCTCGAAAAGAGGAACTGCTGAGGCAAGGAAGTTCAGTTGCACAAGGATATCTGGTTTCTTGATAGCAGATTGGACTCGCCTGTAGGCTGCGCTGTCAGAGATTCTCTTGCGATAACTTTCTAGGTAGTGCTCGAGTTCTACAATAGCTTTCTATTACTCTAAGATCCTTCACAAAGATGGTCTGACCGACAGCCATCTTAAATTGGAGTGCTCTAAGAAGACTTTCTGTTCAAGGTCTAGCTTCAGTTTCTGAGCAGTTGTTGGTTGAGTTGTCTCTGAGAATATTCCAGAAAACAAACGAAAAGTCCTCCTTTTTTGGAAATGTTTATAGAAAACTTTTATATTTTGCAGTTTAAGCATGAAAATTTAGGATAATACAGGACATTTACCCAAATTACAGGTCTTTTTAGGACAGCACTGAAAATGCAGGATTTTATAGAATTATAGGACCTTCTGGACACCCTGAACGTCGGGAAAAACAGATTCCGGGCCACGAATTTTTTTGTCGTTATTTGCACGGACTATGAAATTTATTTAGCCCAAAAGATACGGGCCAAGATTTTTTTTCATTTTGTAGACACCGGTGTTGCTAGAAAATTGCATTTCAGATATAAAATGCATGTAGAAACATGCGCACGATGTGGTGTTCACAAAAATATTGCATGTTTGCAACAATCACGCCTTACATAAAATTATCTCCAGTTCACTTTTTTTTCACTGTAAAGTTATTTGAAAATAGATTTGTCCTCGACACACAAACAGAACTTATATTCATGCGTTTTTACTGTTTTTAACGTTTTGGCCAAAGTTACGGCAAACTGCAAAAGATTACAAACGTTGCAATCAAAATCTGCGCAGCACATCGTGTCAATTGGTGTGCGACACATGTAAATAAACACATAGTAATATCTTCTTGACATGCACATAATATGTATTTTGAGCAGAATTAGGAAGAAAACCAAATTTCAAAAGCGACATGTATGGAGTATTTTTCTAAAAATGACTTTGAAAATATTCCCGATCACGGAGCTATTATGAACAGTGCATGCTATCATGTAATCACTGGCCATTAAAATACCATTTTGTTTACTCAACATAGCTTTCGAAAGATTTTATTTTTCTTATTCTGCACAGAGTTTTGTTACAAGTTTCTTTGCAGAGCTCGCGAATTGGCCAGTTTTCTTCAATTTCAGCCAGCCACTGAAGTTTCCTTTCCGTGTTGCATTTTGCAAAAACTCTGTGTCAAGACGTCATTTCACGAGCTTTCCTACAATTCTAACACTTCTAAGTTAGCTTTCTCATTCATGACCATGACGACAATGTCCATGTCTGATTAGATACCCTTTCCTCTTTAAAGTGTACTATTTTCAGCATTATCATGCTTCACTCTTTCATTTTCTATCAGTTTTCGGCTGAGTCGAGTTTGAATTTGTAAAGTTCTGATTACTTTTCATTTGTCACTTTTACGTCATTGCCTACTCGTTCGAGGCAGTTTATCATGTTGTCAAATTCTCTCAGGGTTTTTTTCGAAGTTTTTTAGACTGTTCATTTGCCAAACTTTGACTTAGCGTCGTCGGATTTCCTATACTTAAATAGCTTGTTTGCGGACTTTTTCATATCTTGTTTTCATTTCCGTGAGAACCTCCAGATACTTTCAAAACAACATCCCGGTTTCCTTTTTTTCTGAAAACATTTCTGCAAACCTTTTTTTACAAGCTGAAAACGGCCTGTTTTTTCCTGATAAAAGGATATTATTTCAATTTTTATATACACAGAAGACCGAAATTTTCAAAGTCGATATTTTAAACACCAATAATAACGCGTGACATCGACATAGACCTGGCATGCAAGAGCTCGGTTGAAATGAACAAGCGTTCCGATCAAGACAGGTGAAGACAAACCACAAAGGTCATCATGTCTGGCTTTTTGCATGCGTGAAAAAACATCCGTGAGCATTAATTTTATAACTCAAATTTTATCCTTTTAAAAAATTATTCATATTTTCTGTCATTTCACATACTTTCAATAGTTCTGAAACATCACTGCATATTTCTGAACGCTTGTCCATATTCTTCGAAAAGTTTTTTTTTTCCGACCAACCACCAGTCCATCGGCTGATTGGCTTTATAAGACAACTAATTCTCCGTCTTCACATTTATTATGTCTTTTGTATAAGAACGGTTAACATCGTCTCAATAAATACGAGCCGGTGTGTGTTGGTAGTCAAGTTAATAGATTAAAAGATTACTAAATTAAAGCGACGGGCTATAAAAAAATACCTTGCTTGGACGCGTCTCAATTTTTTTCTACTCAACAGAACGGGCCAAGAAATATTTTTAAATTTTGTAGACTTTTTCCCGACCCGATACATTCCATAAATAGTGACCGGCTCTGTAGTGGTTGTAGGATACCTACGCATAACTGGGTTACCTGTGTAATCACGTGACCAGTACATGGAATTATACGCGTGTTTTGTCGAGTTACTGTCTTTACGTTTTGGCATTTAGTGTGACTTTGCCTTAGTGGCAATACAACTTTGGAGACGAGGATGCCAAGTAAACACCTGCCGGTGTTTGATCTGTCCGGTCCAGCGCCTCAAGTGGCCGATCGATGGAGAAAATGGAAACGGGCGTTCGAATATTACGCGGACGGTCAAAGCTTGACCGATCTCAAAAAAAAGACAGCTCAGCTATTACACTTCGCCAGAATGGACCTGCAAGATCTATTCGAATATTTACCGGACCACAATCCTCGTTCAAGCGGAGATGATGCCTACAAAAAAGCTAAAAGAAAGCTAAAACAAACAAGATTTACGGACGATGAAACTGCTGACCAGTTCGTTACTCGTCTTCGAAAACTAGCAAGACACTGCAATTTCGGAGACACTCTGGAGGATAATTTGAGGGACCAACTAAGAGAACAGATCAAGGATTTGGAACTGAAGAAGAGACTGCTGGAGACCAAAAATATCACTTTGGAACAGGCTGTTGAGAAAGCTAGAGCATGGGAAACAGCGAACGCCCAAACGAAAGATACGGCGAGTGAAGAACCGCCAACTGTGAATTATGTCAAGCAGCCGGGCGAGAGAAGGAAACTTATCTGCAATAATTGTAGACGAAAAGGCCACATCAAGAGAGATAGAATGTGTCCAGCAAGGGGCCGGAAATGTGCTAAATGCAATGTTTCTGGACACTTTGATGTTTGATGCACCGAGGGGAAAGGAAAAACACAAGAGAAAGTAAGAGCCACTGTAGAAATGCCAAGGCCTACCGATAAAGCTGGTGTCCAGCGACTGCTTGGAATGTGAACTATGTTGGGAAATTTGTACCCAACATGTCTGATGTAACCGCACCTCTCAGAGTGCTCCTGCATAAAGAAACAGAATGGCAATGGTTTTAGCAACAAGACAGGAGCTTTGTAGCGATCAAAGAAATTTTGATAGCAACTCCAGTGCTAGCAATCTATGATCCAAAGCAGGAACTGACATTGCAAGCGGATGCCAGTTCAACTGGAGTCGGTGCAGCTCTCATTCAAGGGGACAGACCTGTCGCCTATGCATCAAAGGCACTCACCCCAACTCAGCAGAATTATTCACTAATCGAGGAGTTGTTAGCAGTTACATTTGTATGCTGTAAATTCAACGAGTACACTGTTGGCCGTGATGTCACAGTTGAGTCCGACCACAAGCCGCTTGAAACAATCCTTAAGAAAGCATGGTACATGGTACCGTTACGATTGCAGAGAATGTTGGTGAAACTTCAGCATTACCCAGGGAACAGAGTGATTTTCAAGAAGGGAGAAACCATGCATTTTGCTGAAACTTTATCACGAGCTTACTTGAATGAGACTATAATAAACACTGAACTTTTGGACATCAATTTAGTCGAGGAGGTTATTTCTGATGTGCAGCTTGAGAGATTTGCAGTTGCAACTAAGGGTAATGAAGTTTTGTCAGTTCTTCAGAAAGTCATTGTTGAGGGTTGGCCCGAGACCCGAAACCAGGCTCCAGCTCAAGTGCGTGAGTACTAGAACTTTCGAGATGAATTAACTGTGGCAAAGGGCTTAGTTCTTAAAGGTACAAAGATTGTGGTGCCCACGGTTCGACCTCATCGAAGGACCTACAACCTGTTGCCACAACTGAAAAAGATGAGACTGTTCTGTTGTTGATCGCTGGTGAAGGAACTCTTTCTCTAAAGCCAACACCTTCATCCTATCTTCCTTTATATTTTCAACAGCTTTGTAACAATCCCCAACAATACGGTTCAATTCTTTAACAAAGTTTTCAATAGTTTCCAAACCACGCGCACGTTCAGTTCCGGCGAGCATTTCTTCAGTTACTTCAACCTCACTTTCCTCAGAGCTCAACGAAATTCTCTGCAAAACTGAGACAACTTCGCTTGTCTCACAAGACTCTGCGAAGGAAACAAACTGAACACCAACTTCAAGATCTTCTAAATTGTCACCAAGTTCATCTACTTCTTCGTCCAAAGACAAGCAAAGGGTGTCAAAATCTGTGGCAAGCGACTCCGCCATGTTTTCCTAAAGGAATCTGCGGGGGGTCCGCGCATCGCACGTTTCTGAGGGGCAGTTGATCGTTTCCCCGCCCATCCTTTCTTCCGCCCCTGGTGAACCGTTTGTCCTTGGACGGGGGGGGGAGGGAAGGAAGATTTGAAAAAAGGTTTTACTGCAAAGCCTTTAAAGTCAAAATTGTCTGCACCACTGGCCTGTGACAAAATAATTCTTGCACTAACTAATTCTTCCACTCCTTATTGTAAATAACGATTATCATTCAACTATTGTTTTTCTTTCGTTTGGCTGGGGTACCTACAAATAACTGCCTAGAAATAATTGTTTTGCTGCAAGTAACGGTTTTGCTTATGCGCTCTGACCCATCAAAGACTACAATAATTTATGTCAGTTCACCAGAATGATAAAAAAATACCAGTAGAATGATGAAACATTTATTGAACTTGGTTGTCACAAAATATTGTGATTTGTTAGTGGCTTATAAGCAATTATTTGCGTCTGTCATCGGCAATAGCACAATTTTTGCTTGATCTTGCCTAACAATTGCTTTTTATTTTTTAATTTCTCATAAAATGAAATTTAAATGTATATGGTCGGTATGCATTTACACATCTAGTTTCTGGTTTATTTTAAGCTTCATATGTTTCAATATGTTGATTCTTAACTCAGTAATTACCACACATATCAAAGAGTATGCACAATTGTTTATGTTTACTGGCCTCGAGAATGAAATGCATGTAGGAGTTTTGACAAAACAGTGTACCTATATACTTTTAGGCAAGCTATGCCTATCACATTACTTTGTATTATTTGCACAAAACAGAAATATTTTCATATCGCATTATTCTGATAATATTGCATTTAGATTCGCTATAAACTTGATACACAAATATGATTTTTTGAAATGTCTTTAGTCTTATGTAAAATAAGATGTCACAACAAAATTACTGACTGTTTTCTTTGGCAGGTCAGCACATTCTTGTGGTCATTGTTTAGCTTCTGGCTGTGTTCCCTTTTTTTGTCCGAAAATGAACACGCATGGCAACTGTAATAATACAAGTGCGTGTCAGTGTATGAGGCGCTTTTATTCGAACCTCCACTGCAAGTTAGTTTTGTTCTTAAACAACAAGTCTTTTCACAAACTATCCAACAAATTTTTCAAACTTCATCAGTTTATTCACTTTTACTATCAATTTTTAGTATTCTTGTTCTTAATCGTCCTTCTGCATTTACCTACAATAGTTTCAAATAACTAATATTTCTGGCTACCTATTTTGTCAGTTGACCAGCATAATTTAAAATTTCTGTCTAAAAAAATGACGAGTAAATTAATATTCTTAACTATATTTCAATATTTGATTCTTTCTAATAACTTAATATTCCGATAACTTAAAAATTGTTGTAGAATTATTTCTGAAGGCATTTACACTGTAAAACGAGCGAAACTCGGAAGGCAGCCTTAAGATGCACAATTTTCCGTACTTCTGACACCCTCAGACAAAGCCCATGTTGATTTACCGCATCATCAAAGCTAAAGTAAAACAATTAATCAACTTTACCATTTTTTTACCATTGCATACGTGGAAACATTTGAAAATGAGAATGCAGGATACTTTCCTTATCGTTCTAAGATAATTTCTTCTCAATTTATAGAAAAGACTTGAAAAAAAGGCTGATTTACGCTTAAACATTACTTTAAAACAAGAATTCTTCTACCTGCCAACATTTGGAAATCGGAATACTTACATCATTGTAAGCACATCGTTTGTTAATATTTTAGAGCTGTGAAACCACATTTGCTTTGTCTATGTTTAGTTCTCTAAATGCCCCATATAAATCAAGCATAGTGAGACGTCAAAAGTTATGTTTAGTTTTCTAAATGCCCCATAAAAATCTATGGAGGTCCGTTCTGGTCAAAATATAACAATTAATTTATTGTAAATAGTAATTAATTTTTCGTGTATGCCAGTTAATTTGTCGTAAATAGTAATTAATTTTTCGTGTATGTCAGTTAATTTTTTGTAAATATCAATTAATTTTTCGTGTATGTCAGGTAATTTTTTGTAAACATCAATTAAGTTTTGGTAGTCAGTTAATTTCGGGCGAACCTAGAATTAGTTTTGTGTATACGAATTAATTTTGACAAATCCCACAAGTCATTGCGCGTTTGCTTTATCCCACAAGCCACTGCGGTATATTTACTAAATGACGGCCGTATCGAGTGGTAGAAATGCACAGAAGATTTAGGTTGCAAAGAATTATAAGAGAAAGAAATGAACGAGGCTTTTTCCTATTTTTACAAAATTTGAAAAGAGTTGTTAGCCTTCTGTTGACACCGGGAAATACACAATTGTCAACCAAAGACTTGATCGAGACAAGACATCGATTACTGGATGGATATGGTACTTTGTCTTTCCTGTTAAATGACAAATTGGGAGTGGGAAGTGGCACAAATCCTACCGGGCTACAATCCACTACTCTTCAGGAGCCAGTACAGAACTTGAAGGAAACTGTTGCTCAGTAATTGATCTGTTGTCTTCTCTGATCGAAAGAAGCAACAACGGGGATTTCCATGACAGCCTTGATGTGGCATACGCTACACGTATTAATCACTTACAGGAAGGACCCGGCCGTGAGCGTTTGGACATCTCGAGAGATAAAATAGAACATCTTCATGGTCTTTTTTTCTCTTGGGAAAAAATTGCTAGCATCCTTCGTGTGAGTATTTCAACACTTCAGCGACGCCGCAGGGAGTTTGGTTTGAGTGATACATTTGAATCCTACTCGGAAATATCGGACGATAAATTGGATGAAATTTATAGAGATATTACAGGAAGTTCAAGTACAGGACCTGTAACCCCCAATATTGGAAGAAGGCGTTTCATTGGTGCGCTGAGAAGTAGAGGTTATCGCGTTCAAAGATGGAGAGTGAGTGAATGTTTACGCCGACTTGATCCTGTCGGAACTGCCTTACGTTGGAGAATGACTATTCACCGTAGGAAGTATTTTGTTCCCACCCCTAACAGCCTTTGGCATATAGATTCAGGTCACAAGTTGATAAGATACAAGTTAATTACGCACGTTTGTATCGATGGTAAAACAAGAACAATAATGTACGATTCTTGCAGAAACAACAACAAGGCAGAAACGGTACTTGCACTGTTTCAGAATGCAGTGCAGAAATGGGGACTGCCATCAAGGGTTCGATGTGATTATGGCATGGAAAACTTTTATGTTAATACATATATGATAGAACACCGTGGAACAGAAAGGGGTAGCATAATTACAGGATCTTCTGTTCACAACTCTAGAGTTGAGAGAACTCATCGTGATGTTTATTCTGGGGTGCTGGTCTTTTATGCTCGAATATTCGATGAATTGGAGGATGAAGGTATTTTAGATGTGGTAAATGATATCCACATCTTCAGTATACATTATGTTTATACCCCAAGAATAAACAATTCTTTGGAAGAATTTGTTAACCAGATGAACAATCGGCCCGTATCAAGTGAAAGAAACCAGTCTCCAGTACAAATGTGGGAGAGGGGAATGCTAGAAAACATGTACTCTGAATACACGGCCACTTCAGTGGTCGAGGCAGAAATTGAACACTTTGGGGTTGATCCAAATGGTGTACTGGCAGTTGAAGAGGATGACTACCAGGTCAGTGTAATGCAACCAGACCTGGGTCTGTCAGATGAAAAAGTAGCACAGTTGCCAAACCCAATGTCTAATGACCAGAATAGTTGAAAAGTTCTCTATTTGCAGTGTGTTGGTTCTCTATTTGCAGTGTGTTGAATTGCTTACTTCATTTTTAAACCCCTAAAGGGATGTTTTGAAAAACATAGGAGTGCCTGCTACAAGTGCTGCTGATACTGTTACCACAGGCTTGCCCTAGATGTTGCTTTCAACAGATACAATGTTTGCATCAAATATGTAAATAGGTGCCAATGCAGGGCAGTCAACTTTCAGTCGTCTGGTCATCTGAGACGAGTTGTTTCAGTTTGTGGACAACAAGTTTTGCTGAATCACTTGTCCACTTGGACGAGAAGAATTCGTAAGTCATGCTATCAATTTTGTGATCGAAAAATAGCCACAACCGTGGCTAATTGCAACAACGTTTGAAATTATAGCAATAACTGACTTGAAAAGATGATTGCAGCTCTTATTTTGTCTGTGGTTTCGAGTAATTGCAATTATTTGACATAGGCAGTTGGACAAGTATGTTATTTGGACAAGTGATTCCCTTTGGACAAGTAAAACTTGAATCTCACTTGCCCCACGGACATGTGGATATAAAGACAAGTTGATTGCCCTGCAATGTCTGTGTGTAAAGCTTCAGGGCCTTTATGATATTCGATTTTTTAAAAAGGCCCTGAACCTTTATACACAAATATGGTATCTATCCCTATACATAATAAAGTAAACCTCCCCTATTGGGTCTGTCCCCGACCCCTCTTATGCAGAATAAGCTGTATCAGGAAAGGGGTGAGGGTTTGATAGACTAATATTCCTCAAGAAAATGCACTGACAGAATGAACTGCAGTTCATTATTTAGTAAACATGTAAATGAGCAGCTTTTATTTTATGTGTAGTCCAAAGGGATTACGTTTTGATAGGAAAAACCATTTCAAATTCCTTCAATGCCTGACCCCCAGGCTAACATCAAGGTCGGTCTAAACATCAGGTGTACAGTAAAGGGTAATACTTTGGGAACAAGATAGATTACTGTGCTGTAATGTCAAGTTTAAGCTCCCCAACAAAGTGAAATTGCTTAACCTGTAGGCAATTTTACTGTGAATACCAGTGACAAAGGTTACAATTTGGGGTATAACGTTGACTTTGGCATTTTTAAAATAGTTACATGGTGTTTAGCATTTTAAAAGCTTATAATAAATACAATATATGAAATAGTAGTGTAAACAATTGTGAATTCAGGCAGTCAACATAGTGAACAGATTTATTGATCCATACATATAATAATTATACAAT
>JAOBRG010334520.1:0-15309 GCA_027574985.1 Umimayanthus nakama
AACCTCTGGAAACAGAATCCTTAAGACTCTTTTCTGAACTCTCTCTATTTGGTCGGACAAATAGGCTGGCAAGCTAGGATGGAAGGAATTTTCTTCGGAAATTGATAAATTGGCTCAAAAACGAAACTACCATTCATTTTATTAAAAAATGCCTAGAAACACACAAAAATGAGCAATATTCGGATTTCAAAGAGTCCTGGGTAGCGTTCGGAAACCGATCAGTTTTGGGCCATGACAACAGCTGGTATTGGTGAGAACGGGAGACTAAAAATTATAGGAACCAGTTTTTTGAAGTAGCATAGAGTCCTTAAAACATGAAACAGCCCTGAAACCGCTTCGAGTTTAAAAATCGTTTGAGAACATGGGTTTGTTTAAGTGTTGAAATAATGGAGTTTTAAAACAGGATGGGGGAGGGAGTATGAGGCTCAGTTCCTACTCTTGGATAGCAGCCTGAATACAAATTGTAAATCATATTAGGGGGGTTGTACTTGTAGACTACCGTTGACGTAGCCTGCCCCGCAGACATTATTTGCTGCTGAAGAAATCGAAATTGCGCAAAATATGACAGGAATAACTTGCCCTTCGACGCTTGAGAATGGCCTGACTTTTTGAACGCAAACCAAAATTGAGATACTTTTTCAGTGCTGGCCAAACTTTTGGCCGCGTATATATTGCAAACATCTGAAAAGAACGCGAACTCACGAAAATTTGTTAACGAGGTGAATGCAGAGAGGGGCCTGGCACTGCACGCGACGACTGGCCAGGAAATAAAGTCGAGCTGAAACGCTTTGTATTTAAAGAGAATTTCGAGTATTAACGAATCGATAATACTGAAGTATAAGTTTAGAAAGACAGCGAGCAGTCTCTTTCTGCTCCTCGGAATTAGTCGAAGAAACACAAAATCGAGCGATTCGGCGAGAGACTGACTGCCTCGCGCGCACGATCTTTCAGTCGTGCAGGCTCTCGCCGACTCGGTCGCCATTTTAAGTTCGCCGCTCGATTTTCGTGTTTCATCAACTGATTCTGAGGAACAGAAAAGGAGCTCTCGCAGTCTAAAGTTGAAAGGAAAAGCGTTTTTCAGACGAGGATCCACTGCAATATATATATTCAACGAATGTCAGTACATCTTACTGGCGACAGAGGAGTAGTGACAGTCGACATCTTTCTCTCAAGAACCAATATCTTTCTATCAAGAGTGGGGTAGTGACAGTCAACATCTTACTAGCGACAGAGGGGTAGTGACAGTCAATATCTTACTAGCGACAGAAGGGTAGTGACAGTCAATAGCTTACTAGTAACAGAGGAGTAGTGACAGTCAACATTTGTTTTACTGGAAAAGAAGGTTACGACGTATATTGCTACGAAGGGGGCGGAGACACTTGTAGCAACATCTCCAACTATTACTCCGCCGTGACTCAGTCATCATTAAATGCGTGTTTAGTATGGTATACTAGTAGTATCACAGAGCCAGTCCAGTTTGGAAATAATTAGATTAAACACGGAGCAATCCTATATCCGAAGGCTGAGAATCTCAGCCTGCCAATCACGGTTATTCACGTTGCGTACGATTGGTTGATAAACATTAAAAGTTGATCAAGCGTGCTAGGCTAGCACTTTGCCCGCACCAGCCTACTTCATCGCGAGTTATCGCGGGATATTGTTGCGGGAACTGCTACACGTTTTTTTTTGTTTTAAATAAGAACCAGTTAATTTTAGCCGAGTTTCATTGTTCTTAACTTCAGAAAACATCAGCCTCAATTTTTCTTAAGCTTTTCTTATTTTTAAAAGTACTCGTAAGAACAACAACAGTTAGAAATAAATTAAAATGGAAATTTAATCGATCTCAACCTGTCAACGTTTTGAATTTCAACGCTCAATACAGTCGAGTTTGAGGAATTTTAGGAAAGTAATAGACTTTTATTAAGGAAAGTAAACTCTGAACTTATGATTCGGCCAAATCCGAGCCTGGATTTTTCTTACGTTGTTCTTTTTTTATGGGCAAACTTAGCTTGAACCTCGTCGTTTTTATAAAATCTTATAAAAGAAAAAGCGTGTACTCAGTGTTTATTCATACAATTTTGAGTTGCTCATTGCTGAACGAAATGTCAGGACAATCGTTTTGAGTCGCGCCAAGGGAAAGGGTTGCGCCTTAGTCAATGCTATCCAGGCATATATTCTTATACGCTATAACCGACTTGAACACATCGCAGGACTGGGCAGAGTGAGAAACCAGAGGACAAGGGACGACACTCGACGACGGCCCGTGGTTGATGGTCTCCCGCACCGCGCGAAATTCGAAAACTGAAAGATTTGCAATAAATCCTTTTTTATTGCACTATAAAATTACGGTATATCTCAAGTATTCATGGAATTTTGTTGAAACAGAATACTTTATTCTATAAAATCAATACATAGACCACAAAAAAGGCAAAAAAAAAGTGAAAGAAACTTTTATCAGACAATCGTTGATTCGACCGCCATTTTCTTCTCCACGAACTAGTGCGGGACATCAAATTCTTGGGCGGAGCTTTCCCTTTTATAGGACCGCTCCAAGTTTGAGGGGGCTACTCTTTGGACGTAGTACCCTTAATGCATTGTTCTTGATAAAATAAATATCTATTTACCTCAACTTCCCAAGTTGGCAGGAATCGAGAAACCTGAAGTTTGCTGACCAAAGGCCGATATAAGTCAATGGTGCGTGCGTGAGCTGACAAAACTTACAAAGTATTGAAATGTATGGTCGGTATCAAGTTGTTTCAGAACTATAAAGCTCGAGCATGTGACCAGTTGACTAAACTGACGAGCTTTCTGAGGTGTCATGTTTGGTTCTGCTGGTATTTTTTTATATTTGTCAATTGATGACGACTTTTCCGTGTTGTCTGTAGAATCCTTCTCTTTTATATTAACTTGGAACAAACAGCTACTCGCTGGGAGACGGTCTTGAATGAAAAGTGGACCAATGAATAAATGGGACTCCTTGGTTTAATAGACATTTAACATGTGTCTTAGTTTACAGTTGGGTGCAAATGGTAGAGTGCTGATTGGTTGACACTCGACATCACTTGTCCTCATTGGCTAAATAACAGAAGATTACCAATTTATTGGACGACTAAATTTTGGAGTCAAATGTTGATATGTCAAGCTCAATTACATGCGATTGACCTGGGACCTTGTTTGGCAAATGGCCAATTTATATGACTAGGTAAAAAATGGCTTGAGTTACTGCTCAACTTGTAATGTAAAATACTTTTTTCTGAGTAACACGATATGACAGTAACAAATTCAGCTACAACAAGCACATGCAGACCTTGAACCATCAAAGAGCCGGTTTGTAGTAATGTCCTCCGCTTGCATTCGGATAAGACATTTTGGATAAGACAATTACATATTATAGGAGACCAAGAACGATAAAAGGGTTGTCCCAATAGGCAATAAAAGAAAAAGCAAGCAGCTTATCAAACAATGCGTGTTAGGTCGCAAAGTCGCAAGCAGTTTGAACGTAGTGTTCTGATGCATAGAAGTTTCCTCTAAACTGAGGTTTCTGAACGTATTCGAAATAAATCTTTTACTCCTAGTCTTCTTTGTCTGTTGTTTTCAACTTCGTATATTTCCAGCAAGGATTTTTAGAAAGAATCTTAAAAGCCGCTCTGGATTTATCACACACTTTCCGTCTATTCTCCATCGGAGACTGCTGGCGCCGCCGAAGACAGCGTTGAAGCTGACACCGTTTTGGATTATAACTCCTTATTCTTCCTCCGGTCAACTAACGAACATAACAAAAACTTAAACATAATCAAAGTGAAATGCGAAATTTGATTTGTATTGCCATGCAACTAGCTAACTCAGGGCACACCATTCCTAAAGAGTTACTACCCACAAAGTTATGGGTTGGCTCAGTAATTGTCACTCACCCTGGTTTTTGTTCCATAAATGAAAGCTGTTCAAATGCTAGAACGCAAACTACTCCAATATAAATCGCACAAAACTCAACTTGAGTTTATGTTTTATACAAGCGGCGTCAAACTCTAGAGGGGTTTGATATACCCTTATCTAAGACGCGTTTTACTTTGGGCATGTTTGGACACCGTACTATGATAATAACTGAAGTTTCAAACTCTCGCTGCGCATGCGTAGCTTGCAGAATCAAATTCTTACGGTAGATTGCCAAGATCATTGGCGCTGTTGTTGAGCATTAAGATAACTGCGTAGCACCTGAGCGGTGCCTGTTTTCAAACTCGATGTGTCCTGCACATTGCTGGGCGCGAACAAATGTCATTCAAATGGATAAATGGTCGTTTTTCGCCTACTATTCAAAATTGAAGATATACAGTAGGGTGACATGTGTTTTGTTTATTGCACGACTGAAGTAACATATATGTTTATATCTAGCTTCATGTTAATTCTCTCGTTTAAACGGCCCTAACATTTCAGTACGGATCAAGGTCGTATCTCACATTGCTCATGCGCGAACAAGTGCGAAACTAACCTCAGTTATCTCGGTGCCTATCGACCTGAGTGACAAGTATCGAGCATTGTAATAGCCGCCTTCACACTTTTGCAAAAAGGCTTAGCAAGAAACATTTCGTATTACTGTTTTTTAAGGCGGATCGCCGAAGATTTTTAGGTTGGCAAATTTGGCAGAAAACAGCAGGTATCGGCCAACAGTTGCGTGAAGTCTCCTGTCATAGAATCTTCACAAATTATGACCCAGAAACATTTTTAAACAAAGCTGCAAATCTGGGAGCAATCAACAAAAATTAATTCATTTTTTTGGTTATCTGCAGGAATGAAACGACACTCTTGACAGTGACGATACACAAAAACATTTCGTTTATCAGCTGCAACTATCTGTCAAAAGTCAGTTCAAATAACAGCAGTCAATTAGTGTTCCTGTTCCAATACCAGTTGTCAGTTGAAAGTCAAACTGGCCCCAGTCATGCGTGACAACGAGAATAAACTGAAGACTTGATGAGCACATTTTAGTGCACTGTTGTCAAGAACTGCGTTCTTTGCTAACCCACTTTTCTATGTTGTGGTAATTCGGTCTATTTTGTAACCTGTTTATTTACCCTTATAAACAAATATGGTAGGGGAGGGGTTAGGTAAAAATGACTATGGTTTTGGGGATTTGGCTTGGTTGGGTCGTTGGCGGTTAGAGGTAAGGAGTGATGGTAAGGGGGGGAGGGGGGGGAGAGTTGGTACGGATGGATGGGCTAACGATTACTGAACAAGTAATTTGTTTAGAATTTTTAATGAAACTCTTGTAAGATTCTAAAGGTTGCATTTTATTGAGTTCGTATCATTGTACCGCATTGCATTGTTAATTTATCAATGAGTGCATCGCTGGAACCGCCTAAAATTGTCTTCCTGAGATGGACCTCTTTCAAAACTAGCAAACCATACTACTTTGATCGACTTAAATCTGTTTTTATCCGAAGAACATACAGACTTGAGCGCCAAATGCTCGCGGCGCGCTAATGCAGTGAAGGGACCTTGAGTCCAGTTGCGTTTTCACGTTTCCCATCAGCGAATTACGAAGAAATATGAAATAGATCACGGAGAACTAAATCCTTCGAGGTCGGATACGGGAAATAAATGAGAAGACCATAATGTAATGAAAGCCAAAAAGATAAATAAAATGGGGTGGAATTTTCCCCAGTATTATTAGATCGAAGCTTTTGTTTTGTTTTGGGACTTGGAATTCTTTAACACTATACCGCAAAAGTACGTAGGTCAATTTCTTGACGGACAGCGGGCCATGTGAGCTACCGAAACGATAACGTATCTCATAAGCCGTACAACATGTAAATTGCTATTTCAGGATCAGAGAGAAAGCAAGGTACACCAAATAAGCGTGATTCAGTCTGGAGTTGAATCCATTTTTTCGCTAAAATGGTGTCAGAATAGATCTAGTTAGATATACGCTAGATCGGAAATCAGTGTCCTTGTCTACCCTTGAGTTCAAAAGTATACGGAATTTGGTTCATAAAGTGTTATTTCAAGTTGTTATTACGCTTGTAGATTATTTATTGCCTAATTTGCAAAGATCTAAAAACTGATTCAAAACTAATTGAATACCCGCTGTCTCCACTTCATTATAACTCAGAAGATCTGGCGCCATAAGGGCGCTCAAGGGATATAACACAACGCGCGTATTGTACATCACCGCCAGCAAGTCGAGTGGTCGGGAGCTCGGACTACACTCTCTGTGTTTGTGAATTAAATACTGAAAAAGACTAGAAACTGGAAGAGTTGCTGCATTCTTCACTGACTTTGCATTGGCCCTCTTTGAAGCTGTGCCTCTTTTTTGGCAGTATCAATAGTTGCAGTGGCAAACCGCAAGTCCAACGAACCGTAGGCGCATATGTTAATCAAATTTGTTGCGATCATTTTAAAAACACTTCAGTTGAGATCTTCAATACAAATGCCAAAAAGAGAAATTAAGCCCTAATATTTACATTAAAACTGTTTAGTTGAGTAGTTTATTTTTTTGCCGACTCTATTTAGAACATTAAAAAAATCAATCGTACCGATACGTTGAAACAAAACAACATGAGAATGCGTGAGCGAGCGTTCCGAAAAGAAAGAAGATGATGAGAACAAACTTTGTCAACAAATTAAGCGCCAACAGTAATAAGTTTAGATGTTTCTAAAAACAAAAAATGTTGAGCAAGTGATTTTATAAGGCACATACACACACACCAAACCTTTCAATGTGTTTGAAGCAGAGGAGGCGAGTTCATGCAATCTGTGTATGGTCGACATTAAAACTCTGATATCAGTCAACGGTTCTGCGATACCTTTGTGTGAGCTGGCTGTTTCAATTTAAAAGTCAATGAGTGTGAAGCCCCACTCAGTGTAGCGAAAGGGTTAGCAAATTCCACACTGTTTTTTAGTTCTGAGTCTAAGACATTTTTGTCATTGATCAGTTTAAACGAGCAAACAGCATGCTGGCTAAGCTACAAAACCTATTTGAACATAAAGACTGGCAAGAAGTTTTTGCTAAATTCTTATGACGTACCACAAACAATTCGGCTTAGTGCTGTTGTTTTACTTTCAACTTGTTAGATAAAAATTTCAGTTTGAAAATTTGTGTTTTCATTTTCACATCGGCCGTAAAATTGGCTGCACGAAGCTGATTCAGTGATTGAAGAGTGTTTCTCCGGCATCGAGAAGATATGTCTAATGGCAAAGAAAAGAGCTTATATACTATGCATGGAAATGACAAAAAAAAACCTAAAAATGAACTGTTAAGACTAAGGCATTTTGTTTTTGAACTAATATTTTTACTGAAACTGGCAAGGCTTGCTCAAATCCCAATCACAGTATTACTAATGAGTATTACAAACATATTCATCACGGCATAGAATGAATATGTCTGTAAGGTTGTTTTAATGACGGACAGTTATGATTCAAACCATTCGAAAAACAATTTATGAAATTTGGTAATACGGAGATACGACTCTTAAACTGTCGTTTGATTAATTTAGTTGGCAGTAATGGCTCGGTGATTTCAAAAAAGAACTTGTCATTAACTTGTTGATTCAACTGTTTATCACTTTATACAATGCCGGCAAAACCGTGATATCTGTGGCTTGCCGAAATTAAGATCAAACTATTACAAGTGATCCAATCTGACATTTTTTAAAGTTTTAGATTAAAACACCGATATGACTTGACACTGCTGTAATGAAAACACCTTTTTTTCAAATTTGCTAAAGTTATGGATACTCGGATCAGAGACAAACATGCCTTAGCACTGAAAACGACAACGGCCAAACATTTTTGCAACCATAGAGTCAAGCTGATGAAGAAATGTTTTTTCACCATGTTATTACTAATTATTTTAGCAATGCTCAAGTCTATATGCCCGACTATTACAAATATGATTACTAACTGAAAGCGGCTGTATATACTAAACCGTGTAAACAAAGACAAGTATTTTTCACTTTGTCAGACAAGCGTGTTTATGTACCCAGTAAACTGTATGCATGTATGTTGTCATATTTTATGTTGCCCGAAAACGCGTTAGTGAATTTTTTTTAACGAAACATTAGTAACGACGAAAAACGTAATAGTGTCTGAGTTTCTGAGCCACTTATCTTGAAAAAGTTTCTAGAACCCGTTCTAAGTGACAAGGAAATTTTACGACATTTTTTAAAAAGGCATGCGTCCCATGCACGCTATGCAGGGCTTACCAGTCAAGATGTAGCGCAATGGTCCGATACACGATGCACAAACAAACACTAAAAATACTGCCTAGATTTGTTGCCAATTAAAATAATTTCAAATGAGTTAATAGTGAATGAAACTCCCCTACAAGGTATTATGATGTCTTGGTATTCATTTTTCTGACCAACAAGACTACATAGTGTACTACGAATAACTCAATGATATTCTATAAAGCTCCTCTACAGTTCATTATCTTAACGGCTTAACTTGATCAGTACAAGTTATTTCGCAATGTTTGTACTAATTCTATTCTTATAAACAAACTGGCACCTTACCTCCTGCTAACAACTCCGTCCGGTACAGAGTTGTCGACAAAACTCACTCCGCTAGGAATCGTAAATTCTCGTTTCCAACGTGCTCAAGTTTTTCCCTAGAACCTGGGAGATGTCAACAGTTAAGAAGAATGTACCCTCTAGCTGATAGCCATCTGAATTTAGATGAGTCAGTTAAAAGCCAATGACTTTGTAATTACAACTTGGACACCCTTACCATAATCAAGCCGAAGGTTTTTCCTATTCTTGCTCTTGTTGTTGGTTTGCTATCCCCAAAGGAGGTTGGCATGTGGTGTGAGAGATGTACAACACTACTCCGAGACCAACTCAGCGCTATAATTATAATTGTTTCTTGCAATGTTATTGTTGTTAAAACAAGAAAATGAAGACTGGAATTACACCTATCATCAGATTAAATAGCGTGTAGAACACTACTTAAGAAACTTTTATGTTTTTGATAGAATTTAAACACTGTATTCTTGGCCACAAATTGAGAGCAAGCGATGGCGCACGGTTGTACGCGACCAAGCGGTGAACTAAATGACAGATTTGTAGAGAAAAGTGAACTAGACGAGTTTAATACCTTAGTTTTCAATAAATGTCACTTCTTGAATTGATTTTACTCGCCTGATTGGTTGATTGTGTAACTAATGATTTTCTATTTCTATCAGCTGAGAAAGGAGGTGATTAAACCATTGTGAAGAAGAAATCTTTGCGGCGCCATTTTTACACCATCGAGAAGCAAACTGGGACACGAGTTCTTCAACTATCGAAAATACCTGACGAATATTCTCGCATCTGCGAAAAGCTTTACTCAAATACTCATGAGAATAAACACTATTGAGTTTCGCGCCGACTTACGTCAAAACATGTACTTAGTGTGGTAATGATATAAATATTTAAAGTGAATTGCAAATGAGAATTAAACATGTTCAATTCTAAGCTGAACACGATAACAGAATCGTCGCTAAAAACTAGCTCCGGACACTTTTTAGAATATCGCTAGGTTTTGCCAGATTTATTATTTCATTTCAAAACATTTTTTTTGCAGTTTATCGGAAATTCATCAACTCGAGATAAAGCAGAGACGAGAAGTCGATTGGAGTAAAATGGCTTCTTATTTTCTACTATAATATCTGCCGAAAATACGCGTAGTTCTTTGGATTCCGTCATTATTTTATGAAACTATCGGGTTATTAAAAATCGATTTTTTAAAGTATTTCCCAAGGTACTTCAGTCCCGAGCCGCAATGCCGAGTCTGTCGTTACGCATACGCAGGATTGCGCAAAACAACGTTAATTTCTTTGAATTTATAAAATTATTGTGCAATTTCACAATAATCATAAAATACTGACCACGAGAATCAAACACACGGGCTTAAACTGAAACAAACTTCTTCTGCTAAATCAAAATCAGCTAAACATGGTCGACAAGCACTCACTGGAGCTTGGTGCCAGACCTTATTTTACACAGAAACTTCCTGATTTTTCTTCTATTTAAAAAAGTAATTTACAGACGTATTTATAGATCAGGTGGTTCAGTATGGTTCAAGGATGGTTTATATCAGATATAAAAATTTTTGATGAGCCGTAGACTGTGAAAATAAGAAACTTGTTTTCGCAGTTCAAAGTCATTAGTTGGAGTTGCAGCTTGAAATCACAACATCTTACGTGTTTCGACTTCTCTTAAACCCCTTTTAGTACACGCTTCAGAAACACAACCGTGAAATATTTGTTTATATATTTTAACCGTTTTTAATTATTAGCTGAGGTTACACAGTGCTTCGAGGAAGCGAACTACCAAGGTAAATTTCAAAGTAAATTTTCCCGCGCGTTGACTTCGTCTTGGGATTTCACACATAAACCAGTAGTTACATTAACGGCTCGGTAAATGCATAAAACTGGAGCAAAATTCCATATGTATCTGTCAAAATCTGTTACGCGATTGGTTATTTCACCTTGGGTACTTCAAAACCCCTGCTCACTAGCTCGGTACTTGAGACAGTTAATTCTATTGTTCATTTTAATATTTTTATGGAAATAGAACATGGCGAATTATCCCCCGGTAATGTTGGCCACATGGTAGAGCAGTTATCCGCGGTAAATCAGAGAGCCGTTATGCCACAGTAGATAGGGCATTTGTAACCTCAACTACATGAGGCCTGTGCAACAAGTTACAACGTTGTTAGCCGAACAATATCAATCATGTAAGGAGTTGTTGGCGTTTGTTGAGTGGTGCCTGCAAACGAACGCAACAAATGCCATTTGAAGAAGACGTCATGCATACTGGTACAGCAATCCTGGAAGAAGATTGTTCATAATGCGCATGCACAGACGTTTTCGCACGGCCAACATCGTTGTGTTTCCATGCAAACGAGCGCAACATTGTTGCATAAGGCTTCGCTGTAAAAGAACAATAGCAATATCCTGAATATTGGAACTTGTTGTGCCAAAAGTTTAACCGGTTTCAAACTATATGCAACAAGCCAGTGCCAACATCGCTGTGGTTCAATGCAAATGGATGCAACATGTTGCGCCCAACAATGTTGCGTCCGTTTGCATGGGCCTTTATACAGGGTCTGGAAGGGAGGGTCATGATCCCGCATTCCTGCTCCTTTTCTTGTAAAACTCAAGTATTCCATTTTCTCTTTAAATCGATTTCCCAGACCCGGCACCGTGCCCAATTTCGCCGAGTCCCGCTTTCCAGGAGCAGTCAAATCTCGAATCCAGCAGCGTATTTTAGTGAAATCCCGGATCTCGAAAAAACCTTCCACACCGGCTCTGTTTATATTTCTTTTGTGCTCTCGGCCGGGTAAAAACAACTACCAGTACCAGAAACTATGTTTATGAACATTAAAAGAACATCTGAGGTTGAAATCCTCACAATGCTTTAGAACATTCAGCCCCAGCCCAAACATTCAGTAGATTTCTTCAAAAAAAGAGTATAAAAGACAATGTGTAAAAGTATGTTACGAAACTCTTCAGGCTGCTATTAAACACTAAGGTCATAACCATGACACCAAAATGTTTCTTTGAAAAAAGCAATTTCCTAAATCGGACAGTGTGGACAGCTATCACTTTCATGTGAAAACATAAAAACAAATCTGGACGTTAATCCACACGAAAACAACTTTAAAAATGGGGTCAAACGAACATAGGGTTCAAACTGTCACTCTCGTTTGACTGTCAACTCTTATTGACTCTCAACTTTGAACATGTCAGTCAAAGTTTAGCAAAAAGTTCGCACATTTGGTGAGCGACTCCTGTCAACTCTCGCAGACCTTCATCTCGTTTAACCCCACGCATAAAGAGTAAAAGTACTATATCCGTTTGACCCGACGGATTTTAGGGTTTTCATTACAAAAGGCGTCGAGGTTTTCAAACAGTTCCGCGCAAGTACACAAAGACAGTGTTTGCAGGACTTTCATTTTTGGAAGCGTTTCCAAAAAATCGTTTTGGTTGAAACACACGTAGTTTTCAACCATCGTCCACGTCCAAAGCAAAAACCCAAACAGAACGGGAAATTTGAACGGGATCTCAGTAAGCCGGAGTTTTTGTTAAATTCTCTGCAGTTTCAAAGCGGAAAGAAGCAAAAACATTGTTTCTAAATCAGTATTACTGCAGTGAGCCGGTTTGTAGTCATGACCTCGACAATTGAGGGAGAGCTTCAAGTCGAGCCGAGGCAACTCTCGAAAATGTATTTATTTTCAGTTGGTGTGCGTAAAACTTTTCGAGTAGAAGCAGGAAACAGAGTTAAAAACACTCGTCTTATGGCCCTTTTGAAAAATATTGCTGTTTCCAGCGTTAATTTTAACTTGGTACGGTTATTTAAGTTTGTTTTTGCTAAAACCCTTTTTCATGTAACCTGAAAACGAGGCTGCATGAAAAACGCTGTGTGAATCGTTACCTAAGCTCTTCAGATCGCCACAAATATTTACGTCAAAATTGTTAGTAGGTACTGAAGTGAAAGTTAGATTAAAAGCTAGTATGGATAATCACGTGACAGACCACGTGGCTTTATAAGTTGAGGCAGCAGAAATTTACGGCAAATTGCATTCATGTGGCTCGCAGTCCCTCTCAAGATTTTCAGCACTGTTGCGAAAAAGGCCTAGCCTCTTGACATGCAAGGAACTAATGAGTCATACTTAGTTGGTTGCCATGGAAATATGCAGTGACAATGACAAGGACAAAGATTTATTTGTGCTTATTTTTACAGAAATATATACAAAGAAACAATGAACCACAACTTTATGCACTGCTCGCTGTAATAACTATAAGTTGAACTACACAGCCAGCAGACTACAAGAACTTGCAGGATAAATTGGTCAACTTAAGAGATAAAAGATTCAGATCAATACAATGAAGGAACTAGTAAACAAATAGATAAATACACAAAAAAATAAGTAAATAAAAACGAAACGCAATAAATTTTAATTTATAAATATGAAAAAAGTGATAGAACTAATGTATGAATAATGATCTATAAATAGATTACTTACTAGACAATATGATTTAATAATGGATTTTATAGCACAACGTTCTACAGTATCGAGGGATTTAAAATAATTTGGGAAACCAGAAGAAGGCCTAGCCTCTTGTCATGCAAGGAACTAATCAGTTACACTTAAGTGGTTGCCATGGAAATAAGCTTGTGTCAGTCCGTGGAAAGGGACGTTAAGCCGTTGGTTTAATCTCGACGTTTTACAGTATCGGGGGAATTAATATAATTTGGGAAACCAAAATACTGCACTTGCTATTTAGTAATAGTTAATTAGAAGGGGGAGGGGGAGGGATGTAAAATTTGAGTGTCCCATGGTTTTTCGATCATAAATCGACACGAAAGGTTTAGGAGTTGTAGCCTACATAAAAGACACTGCGTGTGTTACATCATCAATTATATTGTATGGGTAATAAACTATTGCAATAACAGGTGCTTTTAGTTTAGAAGCATCATTCTTTTTACCTCTAAAGATAGAGATACTTAGTGTAGCAGTTATTGCAAGAAAAAAGTAAATTTTGAGTCTGTGCAGAATCCCAGAGAAAGTAACCTGAATAATCTTACTTCTTTATAACAAACGCACGTTTTAAAAAAAAATTGCTGTACAGTCAGGAGTCAAACAAGGATATATGCTATCACCATTACTATCGGCCTTGACTGTGCTTGACTGGATCATGAAGGAAACAATGAAGGACAACCGAACTGGAATCAGATGGACGCTGACAATTGCAACATAGCTAGAAGATTTACATTTTAGGGACAACATTTGCCTTGCACACGCTTTCTTTTAAAAGAACAAACTTTAAAAGAACATCCAGGCTGAGATTTGCCTGAAAATTAAGAACAAGCGGTTAACGAATCTTGGGAGTATAGTAGATATGAATGGTAGTACCGGTGCCGATGTAAAATAACGTATTCAATTCATAGTGACAAACCAAAACATGCGTTTGCCCTATTTTAACCAATTTGGAAATCTCGAAAGATAAAACTTTTCAATATCAATATTAAAATCAAATCATTATTACTACTATACGGTTCTGAAATGAACTCTAGAGCAAGTGTGGTCCAGGTGTGTATTCACACCTACAATTTCACAGAAAAGCTCGATCAGAAAATTCAAATCATAAGAAAGTTTTTCAGGAAAAATGTTTGTGATATATTATTCAGAAACCGGTTGTCATGGAAACACCCGAATTAGAGAACAAAATATTAACACATAAAACTGTTCACAAACAAACTGCGTACTGTTTAAAAGCCCGATGAAAACATTTCCTGTAATTTCTGTACAACTTGATTGATGATTTTTATACGATCAATGTTACAGACTCGTTTCCATCTTCGACCATCTACTCAAAAAGTTCTGCTAAAGTTGAATTTTTGAATTCTGCCACCAGGCTATTTGCCTATTGACGAAATTTGATAAGGTGATTGGAGGGGATAACTTTCTAAAAAAAGAAAAAAGTTATCAGAACACAACACTGTTCCCGAAGGTGAACTAATATATGAGCAACATTTTTGCCCGACTTTTAACCATGCAATACTGCGCGCAGGGGCTAAACTGCTGCGTGTTGGCGCCATTGAAGTTGTTGCGTAAAAGGCATTGCGTGCTTTACTTTTTCCTTTTTTGCTCAGTATTACATTTTTCCAGTCACATTGTTGTTATAATAATATCACATAATAAGAAACAGCAGTTTAAATTTTATCAAATAACGGGTTCTGTTTACATGTGCAAAAAAACCCTAATTCATCTATTTACAGTACAAAGTGTGTAGAAATTTTTGTTTGGTTTGTTTTTTAGTTTTTTTATCTTATAATCGAGCAATTTTCCAAAATTACAATCGGATTCTATTTGTACAACACCGTGCGCAATTTGTTCATCATGTAGCAAACACCTAACCAGGCGGTGGAAGGCGACAAAAAAAATGTCCAAAAACAGCGACTGTGTAAGCAAGAATAGATAGCAAGAAGAGACGAAAGGGTGATTCAGTACACCAAACCATGTTTTAAATTTAGCTGCTCACCTTCAGAACGCTTCATCTCCAAAGCATTGGAATTTTAGCCTTCTTTTATTATTTCGGAATCTTTGCCCTCCGTCTTCCAGTCTTTCCGTATTTTGCGGCGGTTGGACGCGTGCGCACGAATTCGATCATTGGTGATCTGTTCAAACACTGTTGCGTGACAAGTTGGGGTCGCGGTCGTAATACGAGAAACATGTAAAAATTTTACTTTGAAAAACAGAAAACGATTTTACTTTCTGCAACATTCTTGGTAATATGCGCAACAGCACGCACCGACGTGCCTCCCTCCA
>JAOBRG010334531.1:0-15307 GCA_027574985.1 Umimayanthus nakama
TGAAATGAATCACGAATCATGAAGAAATTCTATAAATGAATCATGAATCATTGGTCAAAAAATATCCGGGAATCACGGTTTATTACACTGAAAAGATTCCGCTTCCACCCCCGATAATTATCCTCAAATTTATGTTTTGTAATTACTTCACAAATGAGCTATTTGTGTGTGCGTAATCGTTCTCTTTTGTGTGTCCCGATCAGCCGTTTTATGTAAGTTGGCACGTGTACCTGTTACACCTATGGTTATTATAAATGCCACTTACTTCTAAGGTATTTATTTATTGTTAGTTGAATAACTTTAAATGTGTTATCTTGTTTAAGGGGAAGCAACGGGGTGGGGTTGAATTTTCAGGCCGAATTACGTCATGAAGGCCAGTATCTCCGTTCAAATTAGGAATATCACAAATCTAAATCATAAGAATGCAGTACTATAGTTGGTTAAGGCTCACAAATATTTTTAAAAATTTTGAAGAAAATTTGGGGGAAAAAGTGAGGGGGAGGGGATTGTTAATTTTGAAGGGATTTTGAGTTTTTTTTAATGATTTTTAGGCGAGTTTAATATTGATTTTTTCGATTTCATATTTAATGGAAGAACGCCAACTCGTATGCTATCCGAGGGGTGGCACTTGCTCGCTTAGGAGAAGTGTTTGTTGCGTCCTATTAACCTTTTTCCCCTTTTAAATATTCTCTCAAACTCCTCTAATAACCACCAAAGTCTACACTGTTGCGCCCCTTAAGCGAAAGCTGTAAATAAACACTGTTGTTGTTGTTGAATGCTGTATTTGTACAAACAAACTTTCCAGTGTATATACTCTACTCAGTACTCTGACATTTACAATATTATATTTTGTGCCAACAGCCCCGGAAAGTTGCGAACCCAGACTGGATTGTGAGTTGATTCAATACTAGTTGCTAGCTCCTTTAGTAAACGTGTCAATCCTTTTGTTGAGAGAGGTTTTGGACCTGTTTTTAGTATCTCCTTTTTAAAATACCGTTTAGAAAAAAAAACTATTTCAATGCCCCCCCCTCCCCCCCCCCCCCGTCAACGATTTTACTGGCTTTGCAGTTCAGACTGCCCTTTTGTTCCTCACGCTTTTCAGTATTTTCCGTGAAGGTAAAACGGAATCATAGGTCTGTAGACGGTGATTATGGACAAATATTTAAACTTAAATTTTAACTCTCATCATAAATTCAACTCCTCTGGGCTTTTTTCCACCAGATTTCCATATGGCGATAAAAACTATCACAGTTTGAGTTATCAAAAAAATAAATTTAACTGAAACGCCACTACAAGGACTTAAAAGAACCCGCAAATTTTTCGTAGGATTATCACCATCCTCGTCAGTTGTGGTGAGGACGACATAGAAGAGTATGTCCATGAAAGTAAATGGAGTGTCTCTACCGGAATCGACCTTATATATTATTACAACTGATTCAAAAGCAATTGACCTTGACAATCAGTTTACCTTTGAACTAAATTATTTTTTAACTTATATTTGGTATTCAGTGCAATTTGTAAGTACTTATGCTTTGTGAATGCTTCGTCACCAAGCATCAAGGGAAAAGGGTCAAGGGTCATTAAATTGTCATTCTCCATCAACAGTTCTCCGCAAGGCATTGCAAGCTGTACATCAAACCAAAGACTCCCTGCTCTATCAAGTTTGCGATCACAGGTGTGTTCTCATAAGTGGCTTGAACAGGTCATTTGTAATCTTTTAGGACAATTGCCCGGCAATAACCCCCGTCCGATGTTGATGTCCCGGATCGACATCTCTCGGTTTAACGAAAAACAAAATTAGAGACAAGGAACTAGTTTGTACTGTTTAACACAGTTATAGCATTTCACAGAGTCGATTTTTCGTGGGTTCTCTATAGGTTCTGTAAGTAAGTTATGTTCTCGTAAAACAAAGAAAATTCGATTCAGTTCTACGTTGCTCGCCATTTTATTTGATTCTTTTTAGTTGTTTCAAGAAATGAAACAATAAGGCTCGTTTAGTTTGGTTGGGTTACATAATACTAATAGATATGGCCCTATGTAGCTGATTTTCAGGGCGGTTTAAATTCCATTGAATTTAAAGAAAATATCTCACCAAAAATGCTGGAAACAGCATTCCGCAGCTTCAAAAGTTGTCATTGCCCCCATCCCCCCCCCCCCCTATCCCCAGCTGGTCTGTGCAATGAACGTCTGCTCAAGGCAGGGGGACGGTCTTCAAAAATTCACAGCTGCTTCTTGGGACATCTGGTCGTTTTTCTGGCCATCTTTCAAGCAAGGACTATATCATTGGCCCTTAATATATTATAAAGATGTATGATGTTTTAGATCATCAAGTTGGCACAATGTTTTGAAGTGTTTAATCAATTCTAATCCAGGACCTCCCCCGAAATTGACTTACATCCGGGCCATGCCGGTTTTCAAACAGCCCGAATACGCCAAGGAAGTGGTTCGCTGTTGCCCAAACCATACTGACGAAAACAAAGGTTTGTGGAATGATGTTACCATGGTTACAAACTTAGATCAATCGCCAGCATGTGTCTTGTATTGTTTAATCCTTTGTTGCTGTAAGACACAAAGAAATACACTAATTTTAAGAAGGTATGAAATACAGTTGCAATGTGTAAATCTATTTTGCTTTGAGTTAGGGCAAGGTTCTCATAAACTCTTCAAGAACAAAAGATAAAGTGCTGTCTGGGTCAAGAAAAGTTTTCTTGCTACTAGAACATCTTGTATTGAAACGGTTTTGACAATTGACAACTGAATAGCTTGAAACGTTTATTGTCCTATTTTTTTACCCTGTAAAATTTTAGTGCGTTGGTATAGTCCCCTAAAAGTTCACCCTGAGGGACTTAAAAGACTCAACCTACATTTCAAAAGGGGGTAGTGTTACCCGATATTGTGGTTGGAGATACATTGAATGTTATTACGTGTAGTTTATTGATAGAAAATGAACTTTAGGATTTATGGACTGAAACATGCGAAAAGCTTTTTCATGTTGTTAACGAATTTTTCAAGATTTATATCTGTATCATTATTTTTGATACTGATTTTTATTAGTCATATCAATTACATTAATAATAATAATAAGGATAAATATTATTAATAATAATAACTTCTATTATTACTATCATAATTATTTTTATTTTCATTATTATTATTTTTATTATTATTATTATTATTATTGTTATTGTTATTAATGAGTTATTGATTTCAACTCAGGTCTTCTGGCCCCGGCTCACTTCATCCGCTGTGACAACAAGGAAGCTTTTTATGACTCGTGTCACCAGAGCGGGCGTCTGTCGGTGAAAATTCAGTTGCACGTACCCCAGGAGGGTGAGTTGTTTTGCTACCTTTGTGAGGGGGTGAGAGGGGAGCCTTTAAAAACAAGGAGGTTAATGGTGCGGACGAGGGTAACTCATTTGTAGTTAAAGCAGAAGCAAATGGTTTTTTTTCATTCTTCCGAACAGAGGAAAAAACGCACGATGACAAGAAATGTTATAGACACTGAATTGATGTAACTAGACATTGAAACAGTTTGCAACTCTAAAATACTTAACGAAATCTTCAATTTCTTGAAAAGTAACATCAGGGCGGGAAAATGAAAGCCTTTGTTGTTTCACTCACTTCCATCAATTAAATAACTAACCAATTTAAAAAATTGGAAGATACCACTAACATCCTTGTCGTTATGACTGGCAGTTTTCGCCCATAATGTTATCTCCATAATTTTAGAAAGTAAGTTACAAACTTAAACTAACTAACAAAACGCAATGTTAGACATAACGGTTTGCATTCTGTCTTAACAACGCATGCCTATCTGGACTATGCGCGCGCTATTACAACTTTGCCCACAGTGCAAAAAATGACGCGCATTTTGTTACAAGGATAAGCGGAGTCACATCCACTTTAGCACTATCTAAACAACACATGCTTGTCTCGACGATATTCACTTCGTAATGCATGTGCACACTGCATTTGAAAGATGGGCACTTGTCACAACGTTGCGCACACCGTTTATTGATTTGCTTAAACAAACAGTTCGCTGTTTCAACAATTTGTGCATTGTTTCAGCTATGCGCAACCTTGGGTAACGCTTTCTAACCATCTCAGCGGTGCGCAAGCTGTACCGACATCGCATACACTGTTTCAAAAGTTAGGAACTTGCCACAATGATGAACTCACAGTCACAACAATCTGCGCAAATTTTCAACAAGGTGCTCGTTATTCCAATGTTGATTAAGTGCGTCGATTTGCATCCTATCTCAACTATAAAAGCACAATGTGCACGCTATGCCAGCGACCATCGCACTGTCATCAGAACACGTGCGTTTTTACAGCTATGTGCGAACTGTCTTAATAATGTGTTCACTGTTTTAAACTCATCATACATAAAGTACTAAGAAAGCGCACTATCACTATTCACGCACTTTTTCACCACAGTGCATATTGTCTCTCTTTATAAGAACATCTAATTTTGGAGCTGAGACAAGATGTTCTTGGTAATTTTGAGGATTTCAGCCTGAAATGTTCTTAAAATGTTGTCATTTTTTGCCTATCTGGTACGTAAACCCTTCTTGTCTTGTCTGCAACTATTTTAAGATTCTTTTGTCCACACTCAAATTTGCCTGGCAAATCTCGCTTTGAGTAACAGAATCTTTTAAAAGTTTAACTCAAGAGCAAGGCTAGCGAGACAAATTTGAATGTAGATAAAAAAAGAAAATTAAAAGTGGCGCCATATATGAGAAAGGTCTATACCTAAATATGTTGTTTCCATTCTCACACGCCCACCCAAATTGGAAGTATAACAATACATAACGGCGCTTTGATTGTTTATTACAAAAATGGCTGGGTGGAAGTTCAGTGTTTTCCCAAAAGATGTACAAGTCTCACTAATTACCTTTGTAAATCCACATTCGAAGTCAGTAGCCATCACTGGGGCGGATCAAGGGTTTAGTGAGGGGCGGTTCGGGTAGACATTTCCTACATTATCTAGTTGTATTTGTTGTTTGATAAATCCTTTTTCCACAAGAAAAAGTAAGGTCAAAATATTTGCGTTTTACTTTAGGGAGTTCGTCGGAACCATCCGAACCAGCCCTCGATCCACCCATAGATCCACTCCAGCATCATGCGATGTTGCACAAGCATCAGCACTTATTTTCAAGTTTACAATAAAATAAACTTTACTGAACACAGTATTTTATAAAATAAGTGTCTTTGCGTATCCCGAGTCTCAGTATATTCTTAAACTTGGATGTTTTTTCAGCAGCGGCATTGTTATAAAAAAAAGTACAGCATAATATGTCTTCGATCAATTAGCGCATTCTGTCTCGATGTTAACTTACATCTCCTACACATTCCTTCAAGGTAAACAAATTAAAGTTTTGATAGAAGATTTTAATTATCAGTGAATAATGAAAAAAATTAGATAAATTGCTGTAATGTATTGTTATATTATTTTCACTGTTATAGCCGCAAGTGGTGAAGAGGTCAGCACACATGAACTCTTTTCCTTCGTCTGTAACAACTCCTGCGGAGGACTAAATCGTCGACCCATCCAAGTGATTTTTACCCTTGAAAACTTGTGAGTGTAACGTTGTATTTGAGATGTTGAAGATCTCATTGATTGTTCTTCTTATCCTTGGACCTTTCCATGACATAGGGAAAGCGACCTTAGTTCTAGTTTAGACATCGTGCTCTCACCGCACCGAACTTGGCGCAGTGTCTGCATGGCAAGGTCAAATCACGGCTTGGTTTTAGACACGGCAACGAGCACCACACCCAATTGCTTTTGGACTGAAATATGTTGGTAGCTCTGGTTTACCGCGCAAAGTGCTGGCACAGTGCTTAATCGGTGTGCCAATTTAGAAATCGAGCTTTCAGCGTGCTTTCACCGCACCGAACTCAATTCCATTTGGCGCGGTGTCTGACACGGTCAAATCACGGTTGCACTTTATATAATAGACATGGCACCGAGCACCGCACCCAATTGCTTTTGGACTAAAATACGGCGTTGATTGCTCAGGTTTACCGCGCCAAGTTCTGGAAAAGTGTTCAGTCGGTGTTCCAATTTAGATATCGAGCTTTCAGCGTGCTTTCGCCGCGCCAAAGTGAAATAATTTAGTTCGGTGCGGTGCAAGCACGATGTCTAAACTAGGCCTAAGATATCATTATTGTCGACTTTGCTCTTATCATGGAACGTTTACCAGATTTACGCCATTGTGGTCAAAAACCATTGAAGGTCAAGTTCATAGGCACAAGGACTTTAAAGTGTAAACAAGGCCGTATTCATCGGTCTTAATGAGTCATTTCTTTTGCTGTTTTCAGCAACGGCAGCGAAGTGATGGGACGATGCGTGGTTGACTTGCGAGTCTGCGCATGTCCAGGAAGAGACTCCAAGCTCGATCTGAATGACCCGATAAAAAAGCGAAACCGAAAACACAAGTCAGGTTTGCATTATTTTATAACGGTTAGTATTATTACTTTATGACGTAGAGCTCACGAAAGAAAACCAAAACTTTGATGTATCTCTATCAAAACGTAAGCAATAGACAGCAACTGTTTTTAAAACACTTTCTACTATTTCAATGCCGGGGATACCACCGATCCTTTGAGCACTGCAGTAGCGCCTTCAAGGCATAAAATGTTACAAATGTTTTGTTCTAAATATGATTTATCTTTCCTCTTAAAGTCGATGGAGCTCAAACACCGCCTTTCGCGGCTGAGCTGTGTTTGGCGAAAAGAAGAAAGGAAGACAACACTGTTTACAATTTGAAGGTGAGGCTGATCCTTGATTTGGACACGCACACTCGTGCACACATACACTTACACATACACATACTCATACACGTACACATACTCATACACGTACACATACACATACGCTGACACGTACACATGCGCATAAACGTACACGTACACATACACATACACACTGCATCAGTTTTTTAAATGCATAATTCATTTTTTCTTTCATTGTCTGAACATGTAATTTTTATGACAAATTTAATTACAAATTTAATTTAATTACACTCATCTAGTTTTTTATCATTCGAAGAGATGACATCCACTCACTCCTATTATCACTACTATGCCGTTTAGATATTAATATATTTAAAGTAAACTCCGCTCTTTCCAAACTTAACATCCTCATTGTTCTGACAATAATTCGACTTTGCCTCACAGATTTGCGGTTTCAACAATTTTCTGATTCTTAAGAGGATTGCCTTGGCGTTGGAGCTATTTGCAAGCATGGAGGATACATTGTGAGTGATTGCTTACTCTTTAAAACTACATCAGTTGCCAGTCGAAAAATAACTCTAAAAGTCAAATGGCTCTGTCACGCTTTTCCGCGTGCTGCTCTAACGTTTACTGACAAGAAAACTGAGTTACAAGCTAAAATATTTTTGAACAGGCGCTGTTTACATACCGATTCAGGTTTTCCGACAGGTAACTGGCACGAATGGTTTGGGTTTTGGTAGGGATTTTCCCCTGGCTGTTGAGGATCATTGTGGTTTATGCTCAGGGACAACAGGACAGAGAAACGACAACCTGAACTGCTATTAATCTTGTTCGGTGTTCAGGACTTTGAGTTTCCGAAAAAGAGAAATTCCACTTATTGTACACCTTTCTGTTCCAGCACGTCCATGTCGTCAGATGATATCGAGATGCCGTTTTTGACAGACGTTCTGCAGGTTCGTCGTATTTTTTTTATCTTTTTTTATCCGATCGCGACGATGACGATAATGATGACAACGATTAAGACGATGATGATAATGATGATGATGATGATAGTAATAACAACAACAACAATAATAATAATAATAATAATAATAATAAATGACATTGACCTTTATAATTATGATCATGATCATGATTATGATGACTGAATTGACGAATACGATGGTGACCGCGATGAACAATGACGATAGCGACTGACGACGACCACGACAGAACTGACAAATGTGATGATAAGCGATGATGACGATAAACGATGACCTGATAATATTTAGACGGTTGTCTTTTGCAGGATGAAGTTAGTGCAGTAAAGTATATCCCCAAACGCAAATGAACAACATTTTTATTTCATATACATTTGTAGGTCTAGTTTTACATTTAGTAAAGAGAATAGTAAACAATTAGTAAACAATGCTACCAACATTTGTCAGCCATGGATATTCCTTTGTCCTTTTCACAGGACCAGGAAACATTTGAGCCTGATTCTACGATAATGCCGAGGTTTGTTTGTTTAATCTTTTTTCTTCGTTTTCACATCTGTTTGTTTATTTGTGTTAACGTCTTTGACTGTGACTATGTTCTTCTTTTAAAGTAACTGTGTGTCTGTTTCTCTTTCTGTCTTTAGCTTAAGTCTGGTTGTGTCTATGTCTAAGTGTCATTATCACCTTTAAATAAATTTTAAAATTTTTATTGCAAATAGACTCAGTTAACTTTTTACTAATCTTCTCAGTATATCAATAAGTTTTCATGTAATTTTAATCACCTCAATGTTTTCATTTTTAAATAAGTAGTTTCAATACAGAATATTGTTAAAAGGCTTAATTAAGTTTTAACTAATGTTTACATTTTGTACGTTTGTAAATATTGGCAGCTCAGGTCCCCTCAGGACACCAGCCTTTATTGGGCTGCCTTGGTAAGATAGAGTTGACAAGGATGTGATTCTTTGTCATGAACGTTTCAAAAAAAAAAATTTTTTTCTAAAACGTTATGCAGAGTTCTTCCGGAAGCTACCAGTGCCCCTCCTGGCGAACTGCCCTACACAGCACAGGCCAGCTCCCCCCTGGACTCGCTGTTCCCAGACGATTTTGACAGTCCATCTACTTCTGATGGGGGTGTATGCTACACATACAGGCGGACGACCATCGTGCTCTCTAGAACCGAATAAACGTGTTCAGTTGATGAGTACTTTCGTCGGGGCACTATTAAAGTCTTAACGACGTATTGCCAACAGTGTAAATTTAGCATCGGGCATAACATGCCGCAATTTGTCTGTTTAGGAGAAACATCTGTCTGGGTCGGGACCAGGTGGAGACATAAACCCTTAAACTGGCAAGGGGGTGGGGTTCGTTGAACCCCCCTCGATTTTTTTGGTTTTAAATTTTACCCCTTAACCGATCGCCAAACGCTTTTGGACAGCTGTTCCTCGATAATGAACACATCTTTTGAAAAGAATTAACTGACGTCAGTATTGGTGATATCACCACACCAATTGCCCGAAAACAGGCTTTGCCATAAAAACTTCGATTTTTGGATTATAAATTATTAGAAACTCGTAGCTATTCATATTTTTCTACTTATTTCGTAGTTTTGGCATGTAAAATGTTTTCTAGCTGTTTGTAACAAAATCTCTTAGTTTTAAGCAAAATCTCAAAAATCGAAAATCCAAGATGGCGGCTATCATTAAGTGATGATTATTACTATGCAAATTTAAAATTTGTTGGTCATATACTAATTGCATGCCAAAAGGCATGTGCATGATATTCCTGACCGTTTCAAAAATCTTGGAGGGGAGGGGGGTCAACGAACCCGGCCTCTTGCCTGAATATGTTTGGGAAAAAAGCCTGCTAGTTTAAGGGTTAAAAAAATCTTTTAGCAATAGAAGATGTTTAAGGGATTAATTTGCAACAAAAGTCTAAATATAAAATCACAAAAGCCTTTGTGTTTGTATAACAAAAACATCCAAGATTAACGCTTTGTCAGCAACAAGACCGAATTCAGAAATGCAAAATATGAGCAACTCGTTTTGGAATGCTATTCTTAAGTGAAGATTAGTAATAAGTAATCATAGGCATCGAGTTTTGCCTCGAGAAAAAACTGTTTCTTTCGGTTATAGATACGCAAGTTCTTTCACTCAACAGAGTAAGGTAAACTTTTGCTTCTATTTTATTTCATCTTTAACACTTTCAAGACATGTAGATAATAACGTCTATTTTATTAAGTTCGTAGTATGTTTTTTTATAGTAGTACTTTTTTACTGAACCAAGCTACCTCATGTAGAGACAACGTAACAAGCACAGTGCAGCACTGCGGCCTCGCCAGACTGAGGTAATGGTGCATGTAAATGGCACATTTTACTTTTTTATTCACACTTTCTGAGTTTTAAAGTAATAAAATTTAAAGAATGCAGAACTGCGTCGTAGCTTGTGACATCGGCTTCCTGACGTGAGTACAACCAGAACAAGTTGGAAAAGAACATAACAAAACAGATCTAGAACATGGTGAAACAGAACAGAACATAATAGAACATAACAAAACAAAACAGATTATAAGAGACGAAGAACAAAACAGAACAAAACAACGCTTTACATTATTCAAGCAAATTATTTATCTTTCTTTGATTCCAACTGGGTCTTGGAATTTGAGGCTGCGGTCTCCTGTTTCTGTAATGTTGAGAGGAAGGGGCCTTGGGCTGCAAAAATGGACGGATGAAGACTCTCCCCCTCCCCTCCCCCCTCACACGCACAGACTTATCTTCTCACGTTTCTAAGAAACACAGAGAGAGCTTATAAACTTCCATCGTTACAACGAATCATTCTTATGTAGTTGATTGCAAAGAAAGTAATTTCAAGCCTCGTTACGATGTAAGACGAATAGACATTCCATTTTTCCCCAAGTTTTCGTTTTTATAGTGTTTCTCTTTTAGTTTGTAACTTCATCGGACTTTTTAGCCAGTCTTAAATGATTCATTAGCGTATCCCTTGCAAAGTATAGTTTATATCATTGCATTGTGTTTTGTTCTTTTTTGGGTGAGAAAAAAGAGCAATATAAAAAACGCCAAGTCTATTGTTAGGTGCCTTGTCAATCATTGAAATTGTGTCTTTATAACGTTACCCAATGAACATAACGGCACCTGGCTCTGGATAGCAGGTGTCATGTACCATTTCGTTTTACATACTTTGAAGTTTGAATTATTAATTATTATGACTGAACATTTCATCAAACGTATTTCTGAAGAAAAACTTTATTTAGATCGTGTTTCGCGCTTATTTTCACGCAGCCGTTTGTAGCGTGAAGAGACAAGTAGCTTATGGAAAACCGGTATGAAGCATTGACGAGTTGTTTCGTTGTGAGCGGTTGACGAGCGACTTGCATCTTTTCCATGTTGACAAAACACCCAGTGTTGCGTCTGTTCGGATTGTTAACAATACTTCAGTGTCAAGGAGGTTTTCAAGGAGTTGGTTCTGTTCTGACGGCTGACAAAGCTGCTCAGATGAATAAAAAATTAAGAACCGGTCAAAAGGGCTCAACAAGTACACGCCTTTCTGTTGCAAAGAGGTCTACAGAAGACATAGAAGCGAATCACGGAAATCTAGGTTCGCTGTGGAGCGAAATACCAGAGACTGTGATTAGAACAGAGCGTCTGAAGAAGGAGATTTCAAAACGGCAGGTACGCCATGTTAGACCGACTTGTTTAGGAGCACAAATAACCACTTAGTTGTTGTGTATTGCCAACGAAATCGGATTTCTTTCACTGTTTGTTCGGTTTGTCTAATGGCCCGTTCACTCTATAGAACACACGGGACACTGTGCTATACTTTTACCCCCCTCTAGAAACAATTGTGAGCAACACAACAGTTGGCGATCATTGAGCGACCGTCACAACTCTCTGTATGACTTCTGGTTGTGGAGACCGTGTTTTGTTGGCCTCAGCCCCGCCGCCACGTGACAGTCCGCCCCCCCCCCCCCCGAGCTGATATTTTTGCGGTGTTGATCTTTTTTAGTGGGTTAACTTCGCTGAAAGTGCAAGGCAAAGATAGCCCGAGTTTTAAATGTTTTTTAGTTATTCTAAGTTTAAATATAGTAGATATATTCTTGAACATAACTTTTAAAAGAGTTTAGGCTACCGTTCACGTTGGAACGGTTCAAAATTTCGAAATTGAGATTTTTACAGAAAATAAAAATACATTAAATGAGCTTCTAGTAGGAAAAATGTTTTTCAATACTTCTAAAAGTTTGCGAGATATGACGAACGAGAGTTTTTACCGAAAGTGAAATTGTATGACGTGCGGCGTACTTTAGGAGTGAATTTCTCGAGACATGTTTTGAGTAAAACCGCGACAACGCAAAGGATCAATGCTCCCCCAATTTTTAACCTCATGGCGTCAAATTTCGCAAGTTTATAAAGCAATAGCTGAAGATGGAAACTGTCCTGGGGAATTTTGAAATTCCGCTCCAATAGCTTTTTATGACTCAATCAGGGCAGTTTTGTACGCTGCAAATAAGGAATTTTCTTCAAATACCTTTAGAAAATTAACGACGCAATCAATTAAAAATCGCCAGGACAGAATTGAAATAAAAACTATGCTGAATCTCATAAACAAACTAAAAATGGTTGAAATTGAAACTGACTGCCGCATTGACGTCTAGAAGTGAAATAAACAGTTTGAATTATGATACTCGCATTCGTTTGAAAACCAAAACTTTTAGTAAATGTTTTCACTATCACTTAGATAATTTCATAAGCTTTCCATTGATACATAGGTTTGTGGGTATCCGATGAGTGTCAACGGAGTTACATACGGAAAACTGAAAACACCGCTCAAGGTGAACGGTAACCTTAAGAGACTCCGTGTACAAGTTCGCTACTCAAATGCCGCACACCAACTGTTTGAGAAACAGTTTCAGCTTTAGTGGCGCGGTACTTTGGAATAGCTTACCCTTCGACTTGCATCAGACAGAATATCTGAGTAATTTTTCACAACAGCCTGTTTGTTCTGCAGCAGTCTCCGAAGATTAGTTTATTTTGCTCATATTATATTACTTTGTTAATTTAATTTTTACTTATTTTTTAATTTTTGAACATTGCATACATATATAGACAAATAGATGTTTCAACTCTTTTAAGAAAGAATTCTCTTGTTCTGACACATTTGAGGAAAAAAACTACTTAGTTGATTTACGAAGCTCCACTCCACTATACTCCACTTTATTCCACTCTACTCTACTCTGCTTTACTTCACTTCACTTCACTTCACTTTACTTTACTTTACTTTACCTTACTTTACTTTACTCTACTTTACTTTACTTTACTTTACTTTACTTCTTTACTTTACTTTACTTCTTTACTTCCTTTTCCTTTCCTTTCCTTTCCTTTGCTTTGCTTTACTTAATAACTGCTTAGGCTTTGCTTAATAATTGCTTAGATTTGCTTCGTTTTGCTTTTCTTAACTTCACTTTGCTTTACTTAACTTGTGCTGATATCCTGCACAGATGATCGCCCCGGGTTATTACGAGGCTGAGTGCTCGGAAAAAAAGAAATGTAAAGAGGGAAAATACTGCAACCTGTTATACTGCGAGGATTGCCACAAGCTAAAGATCGCCTGCACAAGCTTGGAGCAGTGCTGCAAGGGAATGGAGTGTGTCTACGGACGGTGTGAGAAGAAGTCCAAGGGAGACCCAGGTGGGTCGTTACTTCGTTCGTGCGATTTATTAGTGTTTGACTGAAAAATTATCAACGGCATGATTTGGACTAGTGAGAAAACAGGGTTTCGATGGCTGAAAATTTTCCTTAACTTTAAAATGCGTCTTTGGCTTTTTGGAAACTTTACGGACAACTTTGGACTGAGATTTCCGCCGATTTCCTGAAGATTTTGTCAAGATTTCTGAAGATTTTTCGACATTTACTCAATGATTGTCTGAAGATTTTTCGATGGTTTCAATTTTTTTTGAAGGATTTCCTGAAGATTTTCCGAAAATAAGATTCATATCTTGAAGCAGCAGTGTACATTCATTTTATAGTTTCCCCCCCGAAAAACTCACTATGAAAAATTTCTTATCAGGTTTAATCCAAAAAGAAGTATAGAAATCAATCGATGAAGAAATCGCAAACTTTCTTTTGTCGTTACCAGGAACTTTCTGTAAAAAAGACTCGGAGTGTAAAAAAGGCTGTTGTGTCTTGGAGCCGACAATAAACACGGTCCTGTCCATCTGCAAACCAATGCTAGCTGAGTACCATCAGTGTGCCTCTGTGTTGTACAGGAAAGTTTGGATTGGGGAGAAACCGGACTGTGGACCCTGTCAGGAGGGGCTGGAATGCGTCCAGAAAGGGTAAGAAGAACCAGAGGGGAAGGGTGGGAACCCTTAGGTTTTGGTGTGGTAAAGGAAAACTTGGATTGGAGAGAAACCAGACTGCGGACAATAGCAGGAGGGGCTGCAGTTTTATCTGGAAAGGGTAAGGAAAACGAGACGGGAAGAGGGGGAGGATTTGCTACCCAACAGCAAAGTCTGTATTAGAGCAAACCGTATTGTGGACCCTGTCAGGAGGGGCTGGAGTGTCTAGAAGGGTATAAAGAGAACCAGAGGGGTGGAGTGGGCAAGGTTTTGTATCTTTATATCTTGATGCGGGTAATATTCTCCTGTTTTCTTATTGCAGGTCCTACGGAAACCATGAGGTTTGCATGAAACCAAAATAAAACGCTGATTAAGATGTGGCTACCACAATTTATGTTTATGTGAACCAATCAAAATTAAACATTGGTGTCGCTGCAATTGTTTCGCAGAAGGAATAAACAACTTCAATAATGTTAAATTTTCTAAGACCATACAAAGTAAGCAACAAGCTTATGAACATAGTTATTAGTAATTTTCCATATCTTTTATGTTACACGTAACTTACAATATTTTTTGAACAGCTTTTACCATTGTAACTTTACTGATTATAGTTTGAATTGTTGTGAATTGTTATCCTTATTGTAATGCGCATTTGAAAACTTACCAATTGATATTTGCGCAATATAAATTAGTAAGTTATTATTATTATTATTTTTATATAAAGTAAGGAAAAATAGTTAAATCAGTTTATCGAAAACTGTAAAGGCTTGCAAAAAGTGTATTTTTATATTCCGCGGACTACACTGTATAAAGCAGCCTAAGAGAATGCCCAAGAGCGTTATCAAACCAAAACTTGAAAAATGAAACTCGGTCACTATTTTAAAAGGCATGCTCTTAAATTTTCCGTTTGAAAAGCAGATAACCATCTGATTAAAGACAAATAATAAACATTGGTTGAAAATAAAGTGATGCGATTAAAACCCTTGGCTTTGTATTTATGTTCACAAAAATGTCTTTAGCAATTTTGGGAAGGTAGGCTAGAATGGGGGTTTTCAATTTAGAGCCGGACTAAAACGCTCAAATCCAAGTCAACAAATTCAAAATAGCAGTTTTGCTAACTATGTACACAAACTTTTGGTCTTTAGTTTAGTTTAGTTTATTTAGCTTCACCCATATTACACAATTACAAAAGAATAAATAGATATAATAATGTAGACAAGTAGTTAAATAAATAAATAGATAAATA
>JAOBRG010334553.1:0-15301 GCA_027574985.1 Umimayanthus nakama
CCCCCCCCCCCCCCCCCCCCTCCTCGACTCAACCCCATCCTCATCGACTTTAGACACTTTTAATTCGATTGACTTGATATTTGGTCCATTTAAAGAACTTTTATTGTTCTTTCAACTAATCAAAACCACGCGATGTTTAATTGGTTTCCATAGCAAGGACAACAAAATAAATGACGTCACAACGGCCGCCATCTTGGATTTTCAGATTTTCAGAATTTCCAATGGAACACTGAAAATGGTTAGAAAACAACATTAAGCGATTGGAATACACAAAATTGTAAGATAAAATGTGAAGTTGTTAGTATTAAGGCGAAAATAGTCGCATATCTAGCAAAAAGTTGCAATTTTGTCGTCAACATACAGGTTGCGTGATTTGTTATGAGGATATCAAGGGTTGTGACGTTACCTTATTAATGTCAAAAGATGCGTTGGCAAACAAAGAACAGATATGTCAAAGCTTTTGGAAATCGGTTTAGGAACAAAAAAGTTTGAGCCAAAACAATTGAAGGGGGGGGTTTCAGATAACCCCACCCCACCCCCACCCCCCTGCCTTATGCCTTCTAGGGTCAAAAGCTCTACAACTTACACCTTTTCTTTAAAGTTCCTTCATGATAATAGCTTACCCGTCATGCTTCGTATCTCGTCGACAGAATAAATGAGCCACCAGGAACTTTGTTATGACGTACGCAGACATTTCCTTTAAAATGTGCTACCTTGGTTTCGGTACAGCAGTTTTAAGTTATAAACAATTCGACTTTTCTTTTTGTGTGTGTTTGTTCGTGTGTGTACCAATTGGAATCTTTCGTTCTCAGAGTAAAGAGAGCGCCTTGTCAAGGTAAACACTTTTCTAATTCTAAAATGCGTGTCTTGTTGCAGGATCAGTCGATGAAGCAGAAAGATCCATAAGTAAGTTGGGTGGCGTTTTCTAACCCTTTGTTGCTTGCTAGTGTAAACTACTACAAAAAGGACAGTCGAGCTTGTCTTGAAGTTTGTTTTTTAATTTAAAAAAAAACAATGAAGAAAACACCGGAAAAATGTGCTAAAAAGTTAAACCTAAAAGCTTATCATAAAAGCAAAAAACAGTTAAAAGCCTCAAAGTACAGAAACATCGTAGGTCACAAAATCTAACTGAAGTCACCTGAGACAACTAATGCAGTCCCTACATGACCTCGGACCACAGTTCCTGGGCTCTTTTAAGTCGCCAGGATATCATTTCGAGAGACCTGATTAACTGCTCAACGTCCCTGTCCGTTGACGGTGTGGAGGTCCTGACTGAAGTTAATTCAGCCCTTGAACAAGCCGATAGTTGAGCCCGGATCCACCAGATTTTACCAACTGCGCTAACGTCGCACACAAGCAAACCTCCGGCAGACAAACCGCTCATGGTTGGAAGCATTCTAAAGATACCGATGCACCTAGGTCAAAATTAAACTGGTCTAGCATTACCCATTCATAGTATATGCTTAAAAGGCTAAAATTCTTAAAAGATTTTAAAAAAACCATGAACGTTTTCGACACTGAGGTCATCTTCAGATTTAAAAGCACACAGGCGTGCTTCTACTTATATAATATTGTTCAAGTTTTTCCCCTAGGAAGAAGTTGCGCGATAAAACATTTTAGTTGTTCATTTAGGGAGGGGTTGCTTCTTTGAACAAAGAGTCCCGCGACGATTTTACGTTTAAATGTGTTCTTCGCTTAAAATATGCGTTCAATTACCCTGCAATCTTCGTCCTTCGCTAAAAGACCTGTAAACAACCAACTGATAAACGATTGGGGCGGATGTTGAGGTCTTCTTGGGCCGGGCAGGTCAAAGGAAGAACTAGAGCTGTTCTGCTTCTATTACTGAGAAGAGCCAAAGCATAGCTCTCTTCTTTTTCTTTTCTGACCAGCCGATAACAGCTTGTAAACTATAGGTTTAAAATTATTTGGGTTAAAATCAATAAATATTTTGCAACTTTTGATTAACACAAACTAGACACGTTATAGGCTGTTTCCCGTATCTGTTTTGGATCAATAGTTTTCCTACTAATAACCGGTAACTCACGTGACGCGTGCATTGATTATGTAGTCCCCGTATATGGCGACTTGCACGGATTTTTCTATAACTTATACGTTTCGTTTAAAATTTGTACATGCTGATTGGCTGTGTAAGAATCAATGACTGTTCAACTTCATTAAGTTAGTTAACCCTATCTTACACGGGCTTTTATGGGCTGGCTGGTCACGGGGGGGATATAATCCACCAAAATTCTTTATTACTTTGGTTCTATTTGTCGGATTTGAACTAAATTTGGTACAGTAATAGATAATCGCAAGACAATTAATTAGTTTACTTTAATTGACATATGACGTCATCATAAAGTAAAAATGTTGAAATGGACCAATATTTTTTAAAAATTTAATACAAAGTTAATGAGAATTTTCACTGGCTGAAACTTATCATCAAAACTATTATGTAAATCACTGTGCAAAAAAAAATTTTTTAAACGTGTTTGACACAAATTTGACAATTCTTTTTGTACAACATGTTGCTTTTGATCTCTTTCTTGGGTAATAAAGTTCTTCCTATTTACAAATATGCCTTTTGTTTATACACACAATGTCTCTAAGAGTATTTGTGCTTATCAGTTTGTTGCATGACCAGTTCATTTGTTCATCAGGAAAAATAAGTAAATATATAGGAAGTTTTGTTTGTCAGCCAAGTATTGCGCAACACTTATGATGTCATCGTTCATAGCTATATTTTATTTTATCGATTAAAATTGCGAAAACATATGTTTGTGATTGTCAATGTACATTTCCTATTCAGATCTAAATTTTGATAAAATTTCATAAAAGTACCCTTTCAATAATCCGTTGCCATGGAAACGAAACACACCATACCCCTCAAATTTTAATAAATTGTAATATGCGATAAACTTCAGGAAAAGTCACCAAACATCAGCACTATAGCTTGAAAACCTGAAACACTATTTAAAACTAAAGTCAAAAGTGATGGAATCCATCCCCCCCCCCCCCCGTGTAAGATAGGGATAAAATATACTCTTAACTCTTCATTGTGTTTCACGTTGTGCAGGATGCAACGCAACACGCCGGCAATGCCGTGAGAACATCTTTTACTGCAACTACGATTGGTTCATGCTCAGCTGCAAGCAAGCATGCCTTTACTGTGAGTATATTCAGTTAAGGGAATACACATGCTTCACTCCTTAAAATAAACTTAAACAGGGCTTTTTAAAATTGATAATTCTTTCCACAGCTTCACTATGCCACGCGATTTTTAACAATGACAACTTACTCTTATAAGAGTTTCTGATGACGTCGTTGTTCTTCATGGTTCATCAACGTTAGCCAGAAAAACTTCAAAATCAGAGCCTTAACCAATTAAAACGTACTGAAAACACTGTTTGATGGGTTGGATGAGTGATTAGGAGAACACAAACCTTCGATCCAGTGAGATTTCATTTTTAAGGCCAACACCTTGACAAGTAATGGGGGTTAGGGGTTGGAAGGCAAAGGGGGGAGGGGAGGGGAGTAAAGCCGCAAGCCTTTTCACACTAGTTCTCTTTATTTCAATTAACATTAGGACAAAATTCCAACAAAGAAAAAGCTTTATTTCAAGAAGTCACAACAGCATTAATGACAATCTGTTTTAGCAAGATTCTGGATCTTCCATGGAAGTCTGGATCTTCTGTGGAAACGAACTCGTAAAAGCGCTGCTTCCCTAATTATAATAGCATAAGTGCATACTGAGGTGCATAGGGGTGTTGTTGTTTTTGGTGTTGTTCTTGCTATTGCTGCTGCTGCTGCTTGTTGCTAGTTCTGTTACCACTGACTCATATGGTACTAATGAAAAAATTATACTTCCAATTTATTGGTTGGTGTTTCAGGTAACAACTGAACAAGTAAAGACAGTGCAAAGTTGAGAGTGACTCAAAGAACATCTACTGAAAATATGTCAATCTTCCACAATGACTGATAAGACAAATAAATTTCAATGTAATTAAAACAGTTTTTGGTGTATTTACAAACTTCTTGTTGTTGCCTCGTTTTCAATTTCTCGAAAACTTTTGGGATCAGGGATCAATTTTTTGGAAATTTCGGGATTAAAAATCTGTCTAAAACAACGGAATCAAAGCTACTAAAATATTCCTCGTTACGACCCTGTAGTCTTCGCAGATTAAATCCTCACTTGAAACAAGTGACAACTTTCCCAATATTCAGGGTATAACTATCTAATCTACTAACTCCTTGGAGAGTAAGGTTTTTGAGTCAACGATTTAAACTGGGCCATATAGCGAAGTTTCTCGACAACTTGTTTGATCAAACTTGACATTTAAAAACCTTTTTTTGAAACCTTTACGAAATATTTCAATTCAAACAAGTGTGTTGGCTATAAATCCTGTCTAACTTATGACCTATCATCAGTTCCAAAGTTTCTGTGTGAAACTTTTGAAACAGCATAAAAGGTTTGCTGGAATGTAAACAGAATCTTATTATCCGCAAAAGTGTAAGCGAATTCTTGGGCTTGAACAGAAAAGCCTTTCAGAACTTAAGAAACAGTCTCAAATAGAGCACATTATTAAGCACTCTCTGCAGGTCTGTTATTGGTTCAGCAAAACATAAGATTCTTCATAAACCCCCTCTGTGCAATACCTTTGAAAGGAACGCCACGAAACTCTTGGTAAATGCTTACCCTTGTTGTCAACAACCATATTCTACTGTTACTTTATACGACACAATTGTTGTCCTGTGTTGGATTTTGTTCTCTCATATTGTGTTTAGTTGGGATATGTTGGATTGTGTTGGATTGTCAAGTTTTACCTCACGGCTTTTGATGATATTCTACTAAGTAAACTAGGAAATCGATTATCGGTATTTATTTTACACATGCTAGTTCTCCCACAGCCTAGTTCTCCCACATTTTGACTATTCAGACATCGTCTGTGGAGACAAACCTGGTTTAAAATCGGAAATGGAACAAATGCAGGCATTCCAAAATCGTTTTGCAAAGATGAGTGGTGGAAGCTAAACAAGCTTCTGCTGAAGCCATGGCTTCACTCAAATAGATCCCACGGGCTGGGCAGGCGTTTTGGACATGGATGTGTTGCTGTTCAAAATGCAATCAAAGGAGATATCCCAGAGCACTTCGATCCTTTCAGATTTACTTTAAGTCAGTCACATGGCTATAGTACGAGAAACGGTTGTTTACTGACTACAGAAACCAAGAACAGAATGGGGCAGGAGGGCCATCTACTTTAGATTGGGCTTCCATACAAAATTAAAATTAACGAATTAAAAGAAGCCCATGCCTAAATCAGTTTTTAGAGCAGAAATTAATAAGTTTCTCAATGAAAAATTTTAGAGTAGCTTGTGTCTTTAAAATTTTAGCCTTTTTATCTACTTTTATTATGTAATTGCTCGGCATTTTTACTCTTATGTAAAGGACCTTCCTGAAAATCACTTTTATTGAAGGAAGCCTCCTCTTAAACGATACATTCTATTTTCATTATCATTATTTTTAGAATTTTTTTATTATTCCTATTGTTGTTGTTGTTATTATTTTTTGTTACTGTAATTATTACTACTATTATTATTTTATTATAATCATTATTACATCAGTTTGTGTTGTGTTGCGTTGTGCTGTGCTGTGATGATGTGTTGTGTCAATGTGTTGTGTTAAGTTAGGTTATGTTTCGTTACGTTACGTGGTGTCATGTCATGTCGTGTTGTGCTATGTCATGTCGTGTTCTGTTGTGTGTACAAACATACAACCATCATTAAATTGCTCCAACTCAAGACTACAGTTTTTATACATTTCATCATGTTTTATTGAAACCAACACATGACTGTAGCACCTACAAAGTTTCTGAATGCAGTTACATCTAATCTGCTTTAAAAGTTATTTGGTTTTTCAATCGATGAGAGCATACATTCTGATGTGATCAGCAATGATTCTCGGATTGTCATTCAGAGGGTGTGCGGTAAACTTGTAAACCAAGCCCACAGCAAACCACCAGTTGTGGGCTTTTGTGTCAGCGGTTAACAAGGTTGGAGCAGGGTAACCCGGGAATTTGTTTATCGCAACAAGGCCCTGGAATCTGTTCTCGGAAATCCCCAAGCTGTTGTGGATCAGTTGTATTGGGACATAACTGTCGCGCCACACACCCATGGGATTGATCTTCTGTCGCCAAATGATGGATTTACCGCTGTCAACGCTCTGGACCTTCAACTTGTACCAGCCGTCCCTGAAAAACATCACTTATAGCTCGCACATTACGCTCACTGAACTTATGTTGCTGAACAGTGATATATGAGACTCCTGTATATAATTTTATTCTCCTGAGCTTCAGTTTGCTCTAGTTCTCTCTGTTTGACTCCGACTCTAACCTTAACCTAATCTAGTCTCGTCAGCTGCCTTCGCTCCTCTTTATTATACTCTATACTCTTACATGCTTTAACCTATTCTAACCCTGGTTTACTTCACCCTAGTTTACAAAAAGAGCTAGTCTAGCCAAGACCACTATACCCGACTACACTTCGGCAAACCTCAGTACTCAAACCTAAGTTTAGCTGACCCTCCCTCCACCTCCACCTCCCCCCCCCCCCCGCTGCCCGTGCAAGGAGATCATTAGCTCAAGCCCTATATTCTTCTGTCTCCTTATAATTCGGATAGTCCGTGCCGTAAATGTCATAAATAATATAATAATAATAACAATAATAATAATAATAATGTGTTTATTAAACCTCTAGCAATTAATACTGAATTACAGGTTTGTCAGCACGGTAAACACTACATTCATCAATACACAAAATAACGTCCCGGACAATAAATAATTAATTAAATGATCACGATTACAATTGCATAGTGTATCACCAAATAGCATAATTAAAGAATGGTCTAAAAATTTATATTTAATGCCGTGGCATGCTTGTTGGTGACAAAGTCACCGAACCTGTTGGTGGCTGCGGCATATGTTGTCAAACTCAAATAGAATTTTATAGTAATAGTAAAATCCACTCAAATTCACTCCGGACCACTCCAACCAAATCCAGTTCACTTTTATTTTGTTTTCTTCCTTTCTCTTCTTATCTCTATTTTTCTCTTTTCTTCTTTTCTTTCGTTAAAACTGAGGTAGATACATATACATAGTAACTACGTACCTAAAGAAATGACGCCAAACACACAGCCTTACAAACATAATAATATAGCAGTCAAACTTTACTATGCTCACATCAATAGAGTGCACATCGAGACGTATAGCTTTAATACGACCAAAACGTTTCTTTTGAAAACAGAACACAAAGTGATCTAACTTGTTAATACAAATACATGCTCACTACCGGTTTTGGTAGAATTACGGTGATATGTGGGCAGAATGTTTTGTAACACAACTCAGTTAAGAGCTTTCAGGGTTCCTCTTATTCAAAATATAACAGCATTCAGTTTCAACCAAATAATGTGTTTTTTATCCTCAATGTAAAAGATTGAAACAGCGCGTTAGAGCCAAAATTACGTGCATGGTAGTGCTAACCTTAAGGTTTTGTTTGATTACCGGGTCAAGACAAACAGTTGCCTAGACATTATTCGGTTGTTGGCATCTAAGATGCCTGAAAGTGCTAGATTACCTGTTTCGGTATTTCCACAGTTGTCCTAAGCGAGAGTACTTAGGGTCAGCGGCGGTGTTTCCATAGTGGTAAGCGTCAAAAATATGGCTGTAATATCCTCCACTGCTGATCTTATGGTTCAGAACCAGATGCTCCCCCGAGGAAGCTGGAGAGTAGTTGCTGGGCAACCCGTTTGCCTGGGCTCTAGCAATGGCATTGTGATATCTCATGCCCAGCTCTCGCTGTGCCGCGGCTGTGAAATGGATCCCATCGGTGTGAGCTGCTAACCCGGATGAAGACACAACAGCAGTGTACGGAACATCCTTCGCAATGGAGTTGATTTTGGCCTCACAAAAGAGTAGACAGCAACAACGCTTTTATTTATTTTATTTTAAAAATACTAACAACTCTAATCTTCGTTTTACGAAACAAGCATCTTGGTATTCCGGCTCAGAGATATACCTTGCCTTTCTTTAGTTCCTACTTGTGTAAATGCACCAACAAATTATTCAAAACTGTGACGACAGATGTAAAACATTTTTGAAATTCGGCGGGAAGAAGTTCACACGGGAGACAAACTTCGTGTACAAAATCATACCTTTGCGACTGAAAAGAATTTTTTGCAATCAGTTTAGCTGATTCGCGTGGTCGTCATCTGTCTTGGTATTAAAAAAATAAAGTAAAATAAAAAATCAAATCTGACCGACCGACCCTACTTTTATTACGGTGTGTAACCAGAACCGCAGGTATTATTTTGGTTGGTCTACACGAAAACTTAAAATATTAGCGAGTCGTACAACTTCAGTAAAACTAGATTTGCGATAATGAGAAGGATCTCCCGGCCACAAAATAAGCGATAAATCGATGTTCAAACATTATTTTTGATAGCATGAGTTTTGGTGACTAGTTTCAAAGAAAAAAACACTTTGAGACAAGGGTTTGCACTAGTTTGAATGGGATACATGCACAATTTGGTTTTGGCAAGCTTGAATATTTTTAAACCAACAATAAGTATTTCAGTTATAAAGAGGGTGTTCTTACCTGCTGTGCCATCCTATCAGGATGTTCCCTGACCCAACTCTCCACCATTTCTCCAAGAACAAACGGACAATCCAACTCACCAATGTGCTCTCTCATTGACGCGATAAAAGTTTGAAGAATATAGCGGTAGTTTGTTGTAGATACGTCCATCTCTCCCTGATGCCACAGAAAAGCAGGAAACTCGCCCAGAAGCTGATCCCGCGCGTAGGTTATCCGCTCAACCAAGTCCTGAAAAAACGCTCCGTCCGCACGCCAGTGGTTGTTGAGTCCATACATGTAATCGCTCCACGCGCTGCCTCCCGCACCCGCGGGAATAATCACGACGCGTCCTCGTTTCCCTACATGGGCGTCTCGATACTTGACGGCGGCACGTGTTATGAATCCGATTTTGTCCGCTTGCTTGCGGAAGTGGCGGATATCTCCCTCTCGGACGCGAATGACTTGAGGGTTGTTTGACTTAATATAGGACGGGATCTGGAGGACTCGGGAGAAGTCGATGGTGTCTTTAATCCGTTCATAGTAGAAGCCATAATCCGTATTGGACTGTCCTGCTGCAATGAGGACGAAAGTGCTGTTTTGCAGCGACTGAGTAGGTACCGCTTGAGCTGCTAACAAAACTAGCAGCAAAAACATTTTTTAAAGTACACGGCTTGAACCGTATCGAGAACAAAGCTATGTTTGAGGTTCAAAAGTATGATTCAGTTTAATTGCTGTTCCTTTGGACTATGCTTAAAATGATCATTTCAAGAGTCAAGTTTCAGCAATTTTGATCATTACTTTCTTTTGATAAGCATCTGTTCTTTTCCTGTAGGGATTATAGCTTTTGCTGTAAAACAAACAATTCAACTCGTATATACTGTTTAAGCCTCTTTAGAAATGAAAAGAAAACGTTTGATTGGTTAAATTTGACAAATAATGCTCCTTACCACAAAAAAGAAGACATGGTGTGACGTAGTTTTCAGTAGTTTGATGGCATAGTCTTAAACTAAAGCAAAGGGCAGATAACATAAATTCGCCGCAACCCGTAAGCTACGCTTGAGCGGAAGATCGCTATCATTGAAGATTTTCTTTAAAGTATATCTATGACTCTACAGCACATTAATTTGTTTGTTTTCACTTAGATAACTCCCGAAGATAATTCCAAATGTGTGAAAGCAAGAACCGAAAACAATTGTCATTTCGATAAAAGTTTTCAGAGAAATAGGTTCGGCTAAACCTCATGAAGTGTTTCACTTTCCCACGGCGCCGGGTATTATTCGCTCTGTTCTTTGCTCAACCAGCTGCTGCCGTTCTAGGGTTGAAGTTTAAGCTCTCTCACATAACTCACTGCTAACTTAATCCGCAAAAAGCTGTTTGGTTCGAACACTTTCATGCCAGCCAAAGTTAAGCTGAAACTTATGAACAGAAAAGTTTTAGGTACAAAAGTGGCTTCAAAGTCATTTTATTACCATGACTGCATCATTTCTTAAAAGTCAATTATTGCAAACAGTTGTTAAATACATACCTTACAACATAGTTTGCATATATTTTTTTGTTTTCATTAGTACAAACTGTGTTGTATTTTGTAAATGTTTCTGAGGGCTCCAAGTGGTAGCTTGGAAGTCTTAGCTACCAGAAAAGACCACCCTGAGGTTATTTTACTATTTCGTTTAAATAAAGATATCTATTTGTTTATCATTCGCCAAGTAGGTCAAAACTTTTTTGTTTAAAAAGACATAAATTTTTATCTTTCAAACATCTTCTTTGTTTCTTCCTAAGAGATCGAAAGCCGGCTTCGATTAATGCATCTTAAAATCTCCATCGTTTTAGTCAATAGCTAGTTATCGTTTAATCCCGGCATCTTTTGGTTTCTTGCTTAAATCAATATTATCATTAAAAGTATTACATTGTTTTCAAAAACTATATAAGGTGTCCTGAACACAGAAAATTTTAAAAGTTAAGTCAAGGGACTCACGAAAAATCCTTTTATGATCTACCTTCGATAACGATGGAAGATACGTCCGCCCGAATGACGAGAATCCGGAAAAAAACAAATATGGCGATCAGTTAGCAAAGTTTTGTGTTACAAACAAACCCACACATCTTTCGTGCAGAAAGACATAATTATTTTATAGGTTGCATTTAAAGATTAGAGATGAAAGATAATCACCTCACTGTCTCAGTCTTAAGCAAAATCCCTTTTCTGGTTCTATGAATGACAAAAGAATCGATTTGTTAACAATTTCAGATAATGACGACAGCATTGACACTATTAAAATATTCTAAATCGCTTCCTAAATTACAGTGTAAATACAATCAACAACATTTCCCAGCAGTTGCCACCAGCTCTCCAGACCATCCGAACAGCGAATCTGCAAGATGTTGATGTTGCTCGTTTCGTTGTGCACATGGGCACTTCAAGTGTCATCCTCTAATACGCTGAAAAGCAAAACCCATGTCCTCATTGCAGCAGGACAATCCAATACCTACTACGGTTACTTCTATGAACGGATTAAAGATAGTGTCGACTTCTCCAGAGTCGTCCAGATCCCGTCCAACGTTGGTTTGAGCAATCATTCTGTTATTCCAGTTCGGGAAGGTGACATCCGTCATTTCGACATTCAAAAGGACAAAATCGGTTTCATAACTCGGGCGGCCGTCAAATATCGCGACAACTTCGTTGGAAAGCGAGGAAGAGTGGTAATCATCCCAGCAGGAGCAGGAGGCAGCGGTTGGAATGACTTTGTATACGACAGAGAAAACCACTGGCGCGCTGATGGAAGGTTTTTCCAAGACTTGGTTTCGCGGATAAACTATGCTAGGGATCAACTGATGGGAGAGTTCCCTGCCTTCCTCTGGCACCAGGGAGAAACGGACATCTACTTTCCAACTAAAAACTACCGCTACATTCTTCAAACATTTATCGCGTCAATGAGAGAGCACATCGGTGATTTGGATTGTCCTTTTATTCTTGGAGAAATGGTGGAGAAATGGGTGAAAGGACATCCAGACAGAGAGGCGCATCAGGTGAGTGTGTATCACCTCTTTCAAAGATGACCGCTCAACAACCAGCTATACTTTGAATGAGCCGAACATTGCATTGAATTGAAATTATATAATATTTTTGGAAAGTTTTGTTGAAATACACAGTTTCGTTCAGACAAGAGAAACTGACAATTTTACAGACCAATCGAAAAGCATCTTTAATCAAATCCCTGCACTATACCGAGAGGTCTCGCATTCCATTTACATTTTTAATTTACTAAATTAAAATAGCTGTTTCTCTTGCCAAATTTTTAACATCATATTAACAAGTGATTGCTGTGTTCAGTCTAGGCGTCTGCATTTTGTTTAGCTTAATTTGGTTAAGTTCGTTTTATGCAGAAAAAGTGGTGGAAAATATGTTGTAGCTTATAACGAGAACCCACCTAAATTAAAATTTAAAAAAAGAACACGCCCAAATTGCTTTAAAATACCATGGGCGTCTGCTTTCGTCGCAAGAACCTAGTGTTTTTGCAGCAAACTTCATATTTTACAAAAAAAATGATTAAAAGCTAGCGCTACGTAAGTGCCAAGAAATCCGACAGCATTCTTTATGTATTTAAGACAGGATGTTCTAAGAAAAGGTAAATGTCGAGGCGCTGAAACACACTCACAGCTGCCAGCAAGTGATGAGTTCACACACCTTTAATTTACTTTAACTTAGATTTACAGCTACTTTGTTAATGGTTCGGAAGTTTCAGATTTGTTTCAGCAAAAACATATATGCAAGTCATGTAAAAACAACCTTTCTTCAAAGGTTTTTCAATTTCTATAACCGTCCAACATATTCAAATCATTTCTGACAGTACAGAATATTGCAGTTCTCCATTAAGCGAAATTTGTCACCCGGACTAAGGCAGGTCTATAAGCATGTGTCAATGAGCCTACTAAACTCAAGTTTTGACTGCGTTGCCCTCCTTGTCTGTTCGGTCGGTATAACCCCAAACAGGTTGCTGATCTTTAGCCAGAGGTCTCTGTAGAACTTTCGTGTTGGCAACACAAATAAGGCCTTTTTCGTAAGCCTTTCATTTTCTTCTCTGCACACGCAAGCAATCCAGTTTAGACACTACACGGTTATTGTATCTCCGATGATTACAGTCTCTGTTGTCTTCATTTGATTAAAAGAAGCGAAACGTTCAACGTTCTCGACACAATAATTGTTCTTATCAAATATCTCCGGCAAACGTCAAGACCTAGAAAGAACACCATCAAATCAGAAGTTTCTTTTTCAATCCAGCTGCTCACCAAGAAAGAACCATATGGGGGAAATCTACTTTAAGCATTCTAGTTAATAGCAATTTTACATTATTCTCTCTGTAGGCCCTAATCAACTCCATTGCGAAGGATGTTCCGTACACTGCTGTTGTGTCTTCCTCCGGGTTAGCAGCTCACACCGACGTGATTCATTTCACGGCTGCGGCACAGCGAGAGCTGGGTACGAGATACTACAATGCCATTGCTAGAGCCCAGGCAAACGGGTTGCCTAGCAACTACACTCCAGCTTCCTCGGGGGAGCATCTGGTTCTGAACCATAAGATCAGCAGTGGAGGATATTACAGCCATATTTTTGACGCTTATCACTATGGAAACACTGTCGCTGACCCTAAGTACTCGCGCTTAGGACAACTGTGGAAATACCGAAACAGGTAATCAAGCACTTTTAGGCATCTTAGACTTCCAACTGAACAATCAAATAAAGTCCTTGCGGTTGTTTTTCTTTTCCCAGAATCAAACAATGTCTCAATGGGCAGCAGTGGAAGACTAGTTTTGAAAAAACTGTTTTTCTGAGTTGGCGAGTCGAGTAAGCCGTTATAAATGGTTCAGTTGATCAGCAAAGGCTGTTAAGGTATATTTTTCGCCTGAGAGGTTTGGTTTATAGACGTTTCAATCGTTTGCCCTTCGTCGGAGCAGATGCTCCGTTTATTCTGTTCGTTTACTGTTATTATTTTCGACGACTGAAATTGTTAGGATTGTGTCATTTTGGATTACGATAAAATATCGATGTTTTTGGTGTCGCAATGTACTGATTGCAAGCTGTTGAGGGCAGTGTAGGAGTAGGTAACACAACTGCAAGGTTCGCGGCAAATTATGCAGTGGAACAATTTTCGCAATTTTCCTTTTCGTAAATGGTCGGTGCCGTTTGTAAGTCGATGTCATGCCAAACATTACTCTATTGTCATTTTCATGAAGAATATGAAGTTTTTATCGGAGAATTATAACTAAAACTAGTCCTGATCGATCCTAGTCCTAACCCTAATTTTATCCAAACTAAAATTAACTCTTAAAAATGAAATTAAGTAGAAAAACGAAAACAAAAAGTTAAACAAAACAAAACAAATTAAATATTTATCAGTTTACTCTAGACATATCCTCCGCTGCAGTTCAAAACGAAATAGACCGTTTACGACGTTAACGAAAGGGAAAATTCCCGGTTGCCGCTGATTACAATGACTGTAGAGTCGTCTTTACAGCACGAGCCTCGTCTTGATGTTAAATATTCACAAATACCGGCGAGACCCGAATCTCTAACAATACACAGAGTTGTGAATAGCTCATATTCACTCTGGAATTTATGAATATTTAACGTCAGGTCGAGGTTCGTGCTGTCAAAAAGAGTCTTTAGTCATTGTAATCGGCGGCAACTGGGAATACGAAACTGGTCTATTTAGCAACGGCTACTTTGTATGCTAACAGGGACGGCTGGTACAAGTTGAAGGTTCAGAGCGTTGACACCGGTAAATCCATCATTTGGCGACAGAAGATCAACCCCATGGGTGTGTGGCGCGACAGTTATGTCCCAATACAACTGATCCACAACAGCTTGGGGATTTCCGAGAACAAATTCCAGGGTCTCGTAGCGATAAACAAGTTCCCTGGTTATGCAGCTCCAGCCTTGCTAACCGCTGACACAGAGAGCACCTGGTGGTTTGCTGTGGGTTTGGTTTACCACTTCGGTTCGCACCCCTTGAACGCGAGCCCGTGGATTACAGCTGACCACATCAAGATGTTTGCTATTATCGACTAGCAGTAGACAGAGAGCTCAGTTGCCATCCTTCGTATTAAGCACTACATACCGAGATGATACTGATTAGCAAAGCTTCACTCATTCGCACTCACTTAGTTTTTCTGCAATCTTCCTTTTATGTTAAGCTCACAAATTGTGGCTAATAATGGTTTCAATTTCTCAACTCTATCCAGGTGGGGCTATTCTGATCTTTACAAAGCAGTGGTTCGGTTGTGAGGGGGGGAGGGGGGAGAGGAGGGGATGAAAGATCGACATGACCCAATCACATCAAAATTCATGGTAGCCATATTTGAGTTTTGATGATGAAATGATCGAAGCTGGCTTACTTGACTCAAGACCTGTAACCAGCCTGCAAAAGCTACAAAAAAATACACCAAAAGAATACAAAAAAATTTCATGTTTGATGTCTCACTTAAAACGTAGTTGCCATTGCGGAGTTTTCTTACTTAGGAAATGTAGATACATGTAGATTCTAATTAAACTAGATATTGTACTGATGCCCCGTAAAAAAGTGTTAAATACCATACATATAACAAGAGTCCTTATGTATGGCAACACCTGTTGATATTAGTAAACATTCTGCTATATAATTTTGTCGCAATCTCA